>PQWD01010302.1:0-238408 GCA_019425675.1 Leucinodes orbonalis
GTGAAGTTAAACAATTTGCACTGGGCCCGCATGGATGACTTAGGCCTATACATGCTTCACGGGTAGACTTATGTCCTCGATGGGACGGTATAATGAAGTGATCACGATGAAGTATATATTGACAAACTACATTTCTTATAAATTGGTGGTGACTCGATACACTTGGGACTAGATGGCGTTGTGTGAATGACAGAGGATATTTATTTTAAACTAAGTAAACCGGCTAATTCATAACGTTTGCCTAGAAATTGCAATTACATTATCAATTGGCCTGCAGATATGTGATAATAGCCGAACAAAATGTAAATCATGCCATTAATATTCCAATGTGAACATCATCGGAACCAGAAAGCGGGAATAAAGTGCACCATTGCACCTAGTGGGGTCATTATACATTTAAATTCAGCTTATGTGACCGCTATATCACTAATTTCAGTGTTTCTATTCTAAATATTCTAGTGTTTGTCTATACTAATACTGATAAGAGGAAGTATTTGTTTGTATTGTATCATTACTTACCCTTCTTTAATATTAACAATTTTAAGTACGTTTAGTTAAGAATTTAAAATTGATATCTTATTACTTTAACTTATCATCATCAGCTCATTAAACGTCCCAACCGAGGGGTACGAGCCTACCCGTATAGAGTGATTAGGCCTTAGTCGTCCACGCTGGCCTAGTGCGGATTGGACGACTTCACATACAACCTTCGAATCTCTTCACAGGCGTGCATGAATGTTTCTCACGATGTTTTCCTTCACGTAAGAGCGTCGAATAACGTACATATATTTTCAAAAATAAACACATTGGTACGTGTCGGGATTTGAACCTCAGCCCTCCCGGTAGGAAGACGACAGTCCACACCATTGAGCCACCGACGCTCTTATCATGCATGCCCTTATTTTAACATACAATATACACCAATATAAAATCATAAGTTTGTATGTATTCATTAAGTATATTATTTTCTGATAGATACTGTTACGGCGTTGGCGCAGGCGGTTGCGTTCTCTTTTGCACCGGTGCACACGGAAGATCAGTGTCGCGGTGCTTACTAAGTACCTCGACATAAAGCTGAAGTGGGCACCTTTCAGTGTCCTGACTGTAATTTAGACTAAGATGTATAACTTTGTATGTATTTGGCACTGAATAATGATTTCTTATTATAATAGGCTCTGAAACTTATGGACATCCATACATTTAGCGTATGATTTAACGTGCCTTCCGAATCCCGTGCTTCATCGTCCTTTTCGAACTATTAGGGTTTTATATTGAAAAGTGTATAGGATCGTCAGGACGCTCACCTGATGGTAAGTGATTCGCCTGACCATGACAGAGCGGCATTGAAAGGGACCAACAACTGATAGACAGTTTTGTTGGCTCTGCGCCCGTCATCCGAGACAACAGATATTAGGTCTTTTATACCGTAACCTTTTGTTATTCCTTTTTATTTTAAATGGGGGCGCTTAGTAAAATCAGACCAAGTCTCGAGTTTTCAACTGCAGAACGTAAATAAGTATTATTACAATAATAAATATCCACTGACATTCACACAGCGCCATATTACACGAGGAGCTTGTTAGGGTACAAGTTACAACCAAGGGCGGATCCAGGTTTGGCGCCAGAGGGGGTCACATAGTAGTAAAGTTAAAACTTATAGGTATTTTGTTAATATACGTTAGTATAGTACATAAAAATAGCTCAGGGGGGTCATGACCCCCATGACCCTCCTCTGGATCCGCCGTTGGTAACAACTTATAAACATACTTATAAACATGTTTGTAAATTATACATAATCCCACCAAAAACATTCTGTAAAAAATTAGCCAAGTCTCGATGGAGCTGCTTGATTATCTCTAAAAAGTAATGAATCAAGACAAAGAGTGCCAAGTCTAAGGTTCCTTACTGCAATTAATTAATTATTATGGTTAATGTTGTGTGACTGGCCATTGAAGAGTACACAAGATATAAACTAGGTGCTTCATGACACCATGCACCAATCTGTCGCCAGAACCGCTACCCATTGACGGTACAAATTTGCCACTTGGAAAACGGTGATTCAATAGCCATCGATTGTAGGCTTGATAAAGCCACTAACGTAAAAAGATATTCACGGCCAAGTCACACAACATTAACCATAATAATTAATTAATTGCAGTAAGGAAACTTAGACTTGGCACGTCTTGTCTTGATTTCATTACTTTTTAGAGATAATCAAGCAGCTCCATCGAGACTTGGCTAGATTTTTACAGAATGTTTTTGGTGGATTTTACTTCTTTTTTGTAGAACTTGAAAGGAATATTAGACGACCCATTGGGTGTAATGGTTGAAGTCGGCTACTACACCAAGGGTTGGGTTCGATCCCCGGGAGTACCTACAAATATTTGTGTGCACAACATGTCTGTTGTATTGGTCTAGCGCGCGTCGACTTGGCGGGGGCATACCGTGCCCCCGATTTTTGACATCGGATGAAGCGGCCCACACGTTAAATATATTGTTTAAAGGCGGTATGTCGATCTCATAGTTTGGCTGGGCTCTTTTGTTATCTAAGCAGGGTCATCAGGTACTCCAGATCTTCGATTATCCAAGTTATTGTAGTTTTCCCTTTATGTACCAATTAAACCCTGACTCTGTACAAATTTCAGCTCTGTAGTTAATGGGAAGTACTAGTTCTATTTTGATGATTTTGTTATCTAAGCACGGTCACCAGGTACTCCAGATCTTCGATTTCGAAGTTTTCATAGTTTTCCCTTTATGTAGCCATTAAACCCTAACTCTGTACCGAATTTCAACTTTCTGAGTTAATGGGAAGTACTAGTTCTATTTTGATGATCATGAGTGAGTGAGTGAGTGTCTGTCGAAAATGCGAAACTTTGCTTTCGCTTAACGTCGGAACTAAATGACCTACAGACTTGAAATTTTGGATTTAAAGTAAGTTATAATCTTACTAGATGACGAAATTTCAGCGCTCTGGTATTATCCAAAGATTCTCAAATCGGGCCTGAAAATGCGGCGAAATGGATCCTGTTAAAGGATGGTAGTGCAGTGTTTGCTTCGCGCTCGACTTGGCGGGGGCACTGCCGTGCCCCAGATATTATACATTATGTACACAAATGTTTGTTTTATGCTCGGGGATCGAACCTGGAACCAAAAAAAGAGCGTACACACTTTAAACGGCCGGCAACGCATTTCTGGGACCTGAGGTCTTGCAAATGTTCATGTGCGGCGTGTCATTTACCATCAGGGTGAACCGTATGCCGTTTTGCCTCTTGTTTAATAAAAATAAAAACCCTTGTAGTAGGCCGAAGTCTTGACCAAGAGACCAAATGCGCCGTCCCAAAATGTACTTGTAAATATAAGCTATGTAATCGCATTTACTTAATATTGCATTTACTGGTAAAGTAAATAGGCCAAAGACAAGTTCGAGTGACGTTGATTGATGCCTCAACTGTGCCGCGCGGAATGATTAATTTGTTTAAACTTCTCAAGAGCTCTTGTATCTACTTCCACATTTATTTGTTTGTTTGCCGACTATGGCCGATGAATTTACCTTTAGATTTAGACGTCAGCTTCCGATTAATTGACATTATATTTTAAACTTTTGGGTGTTTTATTTTGTGACAACCCATGTGTCGTAATGGTTAAGATGATAATATTATCATGAATTATCATAATGAATTATTAGCAGGGGTCTCGGGTCGACAAATCAAATGGAATTAAATTAAAGTCGTTTATTGCATCTGTGGGCAGTACAAACATTTTCTGCATGTACATGTCTGAGTGTAGCTATGATAATGTGTAATTTAACAAAGCCAAGTATTTAATTATGTTTCTCCTTGTTTAGTATCCATTTACAGGCTAGCTTAGTTGGGCTAGATGGCGCTGAGTGAACGGCAGTAGATATTTATTTTATTTTATTTATCATAGTATTGTGTAAATATTTTTTTCTTTATATTTTTTAATCATGCGGCAGCAATGGAATATATATATGTAATAGTCTCCGATACCGATATTTTAGATAGATTTGAATACTAGTATAAGAACCAGGTAATACCTGGGATAAGAGACCTAACAACTTTTGTGTCTCGGGTCGGGCGCAGTGAGGCATTGAAATTAAATTTAAAAAAATATATTTATTCAATAAAACACATACAAATTAATCTGTTTGAACAGCTCACGTATAAGGTGACCCTGTGTTACGAGAAACAGGCTCCTCCTCAAAATTACAATTTGTAATACAAGTGTTTTAACTTTCAGCTAGTGGAGAATAATAACAGTTTATAATTGTTGGTCTTCTTCAATGCCGCTCTGACATGGTCAGGTGTATCACTTACCATCAAGTGAGCATCCTGACCATCCTTGACTTAGTAACATAAAAAGTTTATTCCACAGCCTAAAACAATTTGTTTCATTGTCCCGTTTACCAACATTAAACGAATTGTGCTAATCGAAACAAAACGGAACGCCATCAAGCGAAATGTTATTTTTCATTTCGACACTTTATTATTATGTAATAAAAATCAACGGTACCTGGAAATGAAAGTCATAAAGAGTTTTTCGTTTGCCTTGTCGTAAACTCGACCCTCGGCAACTTGGAGGTAAATAATAATTTTCTCGTCAACACCGCTCCTATTATCATATTACCTGTGAAAGACAATGGGTATATGGACGACCATTTGGTGTAGTGGTTGAGACGTCGGCTGCTACACCAAGTGTTCCGGGTTCGATCCCCGGGCAGAACATTTGTGTGCATGAACAATGCATGAACATATCTGTTTGTAATGATCTGGTGTTTTATGTATAATATTTATGTATTTACAAAAAAAGTATATAAGTATGTTATCCGTTGTTTAGTACACATAATACAGGCTTTACGCTTAACTTGAGGCTAGCTTCTGATTTTTGCCCAACTGACGCGTTGGGTAGACTTTACTGTGGAAACATTTTGAGTGAGTTTGCGCATTAAGTTAGTCTGTTACTTATATAAGAACCGAGTTCCGAGTGCCACACACATTAAGGGAAAGGAGTTAGATTTACGGCAATTATATGTTTCTAAAAAATATTGAGCCTTTTAAAAACCCCCGTTTTAAGATATGAGACCGGCTACTATAGAATTTATTCTCCCTAAGCCGCTTCCTTACACCTACGGAAAAAAGTAGGATTTTCGACAACTGTATTCTAATCTATCGTCACCATACGGCGTAAAGCCAACTAGCTATTTTATAAACCCCCATTTATCTAACTAACCACCGGCCGCACACAAAAAATACGTAAAACCTTAACTCCTTTATAATCGGATAGAAAAGGCCGTTCGTATATTTTCAAATAAAAAGCCGTATCAAGACACAACACACAAAGTCACATTGACCGTAAGGGCCTCGTCCTTTTTAATTTAGCTATCGGTAGGAACGTTCGGTTAATATTACCACTACTGGTGTTGAGTTAGGAGATATTTATAAAACTTTGAGAACGTATTTTATTAAGTTTATCTAAATAGGTTAGTTTAAGATTTATTTACATTCCTATTTTTGTGTAACACTGTCTTGTACTTCATTTTTTTCTTTCTTTTTTTTGTAGCCATAAAAATGTTTCATTCTTTATTAAGACAAGGTATGTTAAAAAAAACAATTAAAAATCTATATACAATTCATAATAAATTAAACTTGCTTCAAACATTTCACTTCAGAGCACATGCATATTTATGTATTCTCTTCTAATCAACCTAAAGATATTGCGCTAAATATCCGCTGTTCTCATCCAGCCTCCACCAGCGACCTTTCGCAAGTCGTCGGTCCCTCGGTCCGGGCGTCCTACGCTATGCTTGCCGAGACGTGGTCTCCACTCTAGAACTCGTCTGCTTCAATGGCAGTTTGTTCTGCGACATACGTGACCGGCCAACTGCCAATTCAACGTTATTCCTGATTTTATCCCTGAAATAGTCCTCGAGCATAGTTCCCTTTATTGCCCGTTCAGTCACTTTGAGGTAAACGTGTATTTTCCCCATAAATAAATAAGATATGTTTTCTTAAAATTGAATTTATAAAACCATGTTGCATGTATCATTATTGTCATATATAATTATATTATCATTACATTTTTCTTTGTTAAATACTACTAGGATATACTCATATTATATTTCATGAAATAAGTTATGAGTCAAGTATCATATTGTTTCTAAATTATTAATTGAGAAACAATAGGATACTAGAAGAAGATTTAGAAACATAGGTATTTAATCTACACTGGTCAACAACATCCGAACATATATAAGTAAGGGCCCGTAAAATATTTACCAACACTATCCAATAGCTACTCAGGAATGTAGGGATAAAATATTTTTTCTCGGATATTCCCGGCCTTTCCCTTTTGACCCGTGCCTTTGTAGTTTTCGTTAAAGTTATGATAAATAAAAAATGAGGGAAATCAAACGGTTCCGCTGAGGTACGCTTGGCTTGTTATTCCGGGATCTGTTGGGTGAAGTATTTGGAAAATAAGATTGGATAGTGTTACAACTTGAAAGTGATGACTTACTCCATTATGTCGGCCATTTTGGTATGGTATGCGTCTAATTTACTATTTTATTTTTTATATACCTCATCTTGTTTCATATGATTTGATAAAACTTAATCTGCCTGTTTCAGTTATTTATTTTCCTTTCTTAGGACTGCTGGAAGAGATTCCATATGGAATAAGTAGTACCTTTGTACTTATATTTCAATCACATTTGTTCATTTTCTATGTTTATGTGTGCATAAATAATAAATAAATAAATAAAAAGTAGTTTTCGAAATAAGCCGCTCGTAGCTTTTATAAAAATTTTGTTTATTTTTTCTATTTTCATTTATTAGCTTTTTGCTGAGACTGGTACCCATTGCCAGGTACTTTAAATAAATAATTTTAAACATATGGTAGCATTAAGTATTGTATCAGTTTTATTAATGTTTATTTATAAGTGTTTGTAATTTATACTAACCAACCTTACTTCTAATGTACCTTCATTTTAAAAGCAATAAATATTTTTTGTATTGTATTGTGTTCATTGATTTAAGTAATTTCCTCATCCACACAATTTGTATGGGAGATGTTATGACAGAAATATTATGAGATGTTGTCTCCCATGATGATGAAAGTAATTGTATTCTGATCTGTTGTCTTTTTGACTAAACTTCGAAATACATGTTTTGCAAGTATTCCAAGAGATTTTCAAAAGTTTTTCTTTAATTTTCTAACTTCAAGTAAATACCTTGCCATTTGCCGAAAGCTTAATCACTTTTACAAATTCAAACCTGGCACTGAACTCAAAACTTTCAAACCACCATTCCGCTAAGTTTTGATTAGTTGTTATTACTCGACGCCCGTTAGCAGTTCGTTATAGCTCAACCTTCACCTTTGCGACGTAATTGAGTCGCTGATAGCAATCTCTCAATATAGATCACCTAGGCGTTCAGATTAGTACTGAAATATCTGGAATTAAAGCTGGATGATAGATCGAAATGGTGCTATTAATTTCTTTGACTTTGGTAAATGATGGATGATGATCATATGTAGCGAGCCTATGTTTTTTACAGCATATATATTCTAACGTACTGTTTGAATTCCATCATCATCATCTTGTACAATTTGAACAGCACAATTTTCTATTACATATATACACTACGCAGGCAGTGGGAAGTCGTAGACTGATGGTGATGATTTTTTTTTATAAAATATAGACTACCTATGTATACTAAATATATACTATTGAGATAATGTGGAATGACAGTCACCATCAGAAATAATTGATGAGCGATACAAACGCGACACTCGTGTTAAAACGAGCTTATTCCCTTTTGAATGGTTATTTAATAAGTGAATTGACTTCTTGGTATTTGCTAAGGGAACACACGTTAAGAATTCTAAATTGTATTACTAGAAGTGTTTCTTAGATTTCAAAGTATTAAAAACTGGGGTTTCCCTATACTGTTGTAACTAGTACTCACATTTATAGCTTTCGATGAAACCGATGTGTTTTACTAAGAAGTCTATATCGATTGGAGTTGCCGAGTATTATGATAAATTGTATGTCCTTTTAAATACACGTATCAAGAAAATGGTTGCCTTTTGAATTAGTTACGATTAACTGAAACTGAAGACTGAAATGCACCTTTGAATCAGAATGGTGGCAGTATAAATGGAAATAGGTTCATTTTTATACAGAGTATATTAGAATCAAAAAAGGTTTGTTTTATTAGTAACCCATATGCTCCAAAACTACTGGACCGATTAAAGAAATCGTGCATCGTTGGAAAGGTACACACTCCTCAATTTTTTTTTAAATTTGATCAAAATTAAATAGCCGGAAGGAGCTTGAAAGGATTGCTAGTATTTCATAAATACGGTCTTTTCTTAGTAGGATTCCACTGCGGTTACATGATTTTAATGGAATTGGAGAGTTAAGAGTATGCATTTGTGTTTGGGGAGGAGGCCACTGCAGCTAGTGAAATTACTGGGTTTAAGACAAATTTCGAAGTAAATAAACAAAAAATAAAAAATGAAGTTATTCAATTGAGGTTCAAAAATAACACTTATGATTGTTAAATAAAGCTACACTGGTTCGAACTTTCGTAATTTAAATAATATTTGATGGGTGAAAGACTACAATCCATATAAAGTATTTGCAAACAACGGATTATTGTGCCGTCTAAAAAACGAATGGACTCGAATTCCGGTCACCCATCTGACTTTTGTCAATTGTGATTGTCGCTTAACTTAAGCGAGTCAAATTTATTCCCTAAAAACCTATTCAATTTCAATAACACAATGGTATTGAGAAAATCCACCCAGAGTTATTGGAAATCAACCTTTCACATTTACATTCGTCATCGTTTGACAGTTATATGAAAAGTTGCTTTGGAAGCTCCCGAGGGGGAATTCTCGGGGGAACCCAACTCAAGGGAAAGTGGGATAATTTTCAATGTGTGCTAAAATTTATAAGGGCTTCACTGATTAAGTACACAATATACTTTTTATTTTTATTGGTAATTCTTAAATAGCTTTTGTGGAAAAAATGGGCTGAGTAAGATTATTTTATAGAACATTTTTGGATTGTCATTTTGACAATACTTTGTAATGTTCGCTGGTGGAGGTTTCATCAGAAAATCGGTGGACTGGTATATCTGGCGCTCGGAAAGCCTTATGACTAGCACAGCTGCTTCACTGCTTCGATGTAGTCTCTCCTATTTGGATATGATTCTTAATTTTAGTAAATTACTATTATAATCAGCACAGAGCGTCGGTGGCTTATTGGTGTGGACCACAGATTTCCCAATACAGGAGATGGGGCAAGCCGCGTTTAAAGTGCGACAAATGTAAGCTCAACGAGCATACACTGGCTGCCAGTATACGCTCGTGAGACGAGTCAAGACGCACGAATATTAGAATAAATTACAGTTTTTTTTTTCCAAAATGCCATCCTGTGCAATTGTAACATGCCATCATCGCAATGAATCAGTAAATTTACCAAGAAATATAATAACTTTTCACAAGTAAGAACCGAAAAGAAATTGCGACACTGGGACTGCCTATAAACTAGGCAGGCTTGTCCAGTCTAATTGTATATTCGGATGTCTGTGGTGTGGACTGTTGCCTTTCGATCTAGAGTGCAAGTTCAAATCCTACCACATACCAATGAGTTTTAAATTGTCGAAATTATGTACGTTTTACCGACGCTCTTACGGTAAAGGAAAACATCGTGAGAAAACCTGCGCACGCCTGCGAAGAGATTCAAAGGTGCGTGACGTCGGTCAATCCGCTCTGGGCCCGCGTGGACGACTGAGGCCTATACAACCGCATACGACTAGCCTTGTGCCTCACGGTGGGGACGTTTATTGAGCTGATTTTGATGCTAATGTAATCTCACTTTACTTCCTTCATGCTTGAAAGGTATAAACGCAGAGTTTAAATCACTAGAGGGTTGAAGGTTGGGAGGTTGACAAGAGGGTGGATTTTGTAAAAAAAAAACCAACCTATTACTTACATATACTTTTGGTATACATTTTTTATGCTATAAGTTTGCAGGACGGTCAAGACACTCACCTGATGGTAAGTGATACGCCTGACCATGACAGATCTACATCGAAGGTGACCAACAACTGATAGCTAGTTATTAGTCACACAGACATTCTTCTTCAATGCCGCACTGCGCCCAACACCAAAGATAACAGATGTTAGGTCTCTCATACCCGGTCATTTCACTAGCTACAGTTCACTCATCCCGAAACACAAAAGTGCATAGCACTCTTATTTAACGGGACGATGCCTGGCACTGCGGTGGTACCTACCTAAACGACTCAGTACTTAGTATTCGTAATCTTATTCTGGGATTTTCTAACATTAGTTTATAAACCAAGTTATACACATGTTCTTATTCTAGCCCGCGTTCCATTCAAAAAGAGCTCCAAGGTTGACAAATTACATTCGGAATAGCGCTAGAAGTCGAACAAAAGCGCTGAATGTTTGGCAAATTGTGTTTTAAAATGAAACTTTTCGCTTTTGGCGGGTTTCCGTGCGGTCGCAGTGCTCAGGTGTTGGATGCATATAAATGAGTGACGCCATTTTGTTGTGCTTAGAATAGATGTGAGGAATAGTTTTCTATGCTTTTGTAGAGACTTGAATACTGAAAATAATATTAGCTTTGAAATAATAGCTCGAATGTTTAGCGGGAAAAGCAAAAGAATGTCCATTGTTTGCAGGACTATATTCTCGGGTAAACATACGAGTGCATAAAAACAGGCAAAAAAATAAAAGATTCAATAAAATGCATTGAAATGTTAGCGTTAAGCCATCTCGCCCTAGACAAAACGATTGATAGTACAATAAAAATAATTAAAATATATTCATTGTTTATTTATTAATAAATAAAAAATAACAATAAATAAATATCCACTGACATTCACACACCGGAAGAGCGTCGGTGGCTCAGTGGTGTGGACTGTCGCCTTCCTACCGGGAGGGCTGAGGTTCAAATCCCGACACGTACCAATGTATTTTCGAATTTTCGAAAAATATATGTACGTTATCCGACGCTCTTACGGTGAAGGAAAACATCGTGAGGAAACCTTCATGCACGCCTGCGAAGAGATTCGAAGGTTGTGTGTGAAGTCGTCCAATCGCACTGGGCCCGCGTGGACGACTAAGGCCTAATCACCCTATACGGGTAGGCTCGTGCCGCTCGGTGGGGACGTTTAATGAGCTGATGATGATTTACACAGCGCCATCTAGCCTCAAGTAAAGCGTGAAGCCTGTAGTATGGGTACTATAACGGATAAACATACTGATATACTTGTTTTTGTAAATACATAATATTGTTGTACATAGAAACACCCAGACCAATACAAACGGACATTTTCATGCACACAAATGTTTGCACTGCCCGGAGAGCGAACCCGTGACCTTGGCGTAGTAGCCGACTTCTCAACCATTACACCAAATGTCTTAATTGTGACCTGTAATCACGAAGAAACCCGTAACAGGTTAAATAAGCACTAACCAACTACGATATTAGTTCAGCTAACCTTTGTAACCAATTTAGTAAAATCTCTAGCAGCTTCTCAACTTTGAACTTTCTTACCAAGTTTTATGATCTACAATGCTAAAGCAGTAGGAAATAGACGAAAGGGACGGTTAATTTTTTCGTCTTTCTAGTCAAAAAGTTTGGATGACCGTGCCATTTGTACCTTAAGGTAAAGACTGATAGGGACATATTACACTTAAACGTGGCGCTTAGTAAGTTACATTGTCCTTTAGTAAGTAGAATTTCTGTAGAAATGTTCAAAGAATATCTTGATTTAATCAAAGTCTTCGTTTCTTTTTAAAAGTTCGTGAAGAAGTATAGTACTCTTAATGAATTTGACGTTTTGTCTTTTTGAACAGTTTATTTTCGTCTTAGTATGAGCGTCGGTGGCTCGATGGTGTGGACTGTTGCCCTCCTACCGAGAGGGCTGAGGTTTAAATCCCGCCACGTACCTTTGTGTTTCCAAATTTTCGAAAATATATGTACGTTATCCGACGCTTTTACGGTGAAGGAAAACATCGTGAGGAAACCTTCATGCACGCCTGCGGAGAGATTCAAAGGTCGTGTGTGAAGTCGTGCAACCCGCACTGGGCCCGCATGGACGACTAAGGCCTAATCGCCCTATACGGGTAGGCTCGTGCTCCTCGGTGGGGACGTTTAATGAGCTGATGATGATGATGATGAACAGTTTATTTTAAAATTCTAACTTCAAATTAATTTAGTTCTGGGTGTTTCTGATATACTTTTTTTAAAAAAAGTATATCAGTATGTTGTCGTATTTTATGCTAATATATGTATTTTAATCAAATAAAGTATAATACGCCATTTGTGTCATATAAACATGAACTTTGGTCATACACAAAGTTTATGGGTAGTGTTTATATTAAAACCCATAATTGAATAGAGTTCAAGTTATTTAAGAGGTAAGTCAAATTGACTTTATGGCGGTTTAAGATGACACTGAATTGATCCATTTATAAACTTGAAAACTCAAATTCGAGTTATTTCTGCACACAATTGTATTCGGATTGACGCGTAACTTGACGGAATGAACAAAATATATTTGCCCATAAAAACATATTCGATTCAATATAAAACTCTTAGTCCCGAGCGAAAGTTCAACTTGTTCTGGAAGTTGCTGATTTCGCATTTACACTTCGCATCGCGGTTATTTGGAAGTTTATTACTTATTTTTTACGGTTTTTTATTTGGCGCGCTTATTTTTGACGTTTTATGTTGCTTCTACTTGAAACAGAGCATGGGCATTTCGTAAATGGTAGCCAGTCTGTATAATTAATTTAAAATGTGTTCCTGTATTTGCCAAGACGCGGTCTCCACTCAAAAACTACCCCAACGGTCTTGGATTTATTTTATATTGTCTTAATCTTAATAAATTAATAATAATTATAAATTTATGAAACGAGCTGCCGGTTGACATAATGGAAGTTATACCGTCATCCGTTTGCAACAACGAAGAAGTAACCTGTACGTTTTCAAAGATTGGTAATGTTTTGAATCGACCTATTTTCTGCCATTAATTGCTTATCGTTAAGTCAAAGTCAAGTCAAAATTCATTTAATCATATTAGGCTTACAATAAGCATTTATGAACGTCAAAAGAATACAATAAAAATACCAAAGTCTTTACTTTGGTATTTTTACACACCACAATAATGAATTTTGATACTTGGAAAAAAGTGCTTCGGCGTTTTGGCCTGTTGAGAAAGAAGCACCCAAGAAAACTCAAGAGTACAGCCTTTTTTAAAGAAAATTTAGTTAATTGATTATAACGTTACCTTGCAGTAATTAATGCTTGTTAAAAATACTTTATCTAAACGTTATTGTTGTGAATGCATTTAACATTATCACATCAGCTCATTATACGTCCTTACCGAGGGGCACGAGCCTATCCGTACGCGGCTATAGTCGTCCACGCGGGCCCAGTATGGATTGGCCGACTTCACGCACAGCCTTTGAATTTCTTTGTAGGCATGTTTTCCTTTATAGTAAGAGCGTTGGTTATTTGTACATATAATTCTGACAATTCGAAAAGACATTGGTAATTGGCGGGATTTGAACCTGCGCCCTCCTGAAGGCAACAGTCCACACCGATGAGCCACGGATGCTCGTAAATTAACAGTGAATCTCATGAAAAAATTGTCAGGTCACTCAGTAATCCCAGAAATGGATACAAAAGAGCGTTTTATGTCCGAGGTAGGAATTATAAAGACGGGCGATGGAGCGAAATTATAATCCCCCAGTCGGAAGTTTTTACGAATAATTAAAACTTTGTAATAAAAATGTTTATTAGGGAAAACGGTCGCGGGAACGGAATCCTATTATAAAGAATTCAACGAGGGATTGCATTCAGTTAAGTGATGATTCGATGGGCAAATACTAATATTTGATTGTCTTTGCGTTAACTTATACCATAAAAACTTTGGACAACGAAACTACGAGGTGGTAGACTCGGTGCTTAGTCGTTTAGGTATGTACCATCACAGTGCCAGATAGCGTCCCGTTAAATACCAGTGTTTTTCACTTTTGTGTTTCGGGATGGGAACACTATAGCTAGCAAAATGTCCGGGTAGAAGAAACCTAACACCTGTTGTCTCGGGTGTTGATGGAGATTAATAACTGTTTTCAGTTGTTGGTCTCCTTCAATGCCGCTCTGTCATGGTCAGGCGTATCACTTACCATCAGGCGAGCGTCCTGACTATCCTGTACACTTATTACATAAAAAATGTATACTAAAAGTATAAGTAAGTAAAATTACCGTGTATAAGAGACCTAAACCTGGTGTCTCGGGTGTCAGGCGCAGTGCGGCATGGATAGAGAATAATTACTGTATTAGTTCTTGGTCTCCTTCAATGCGGTTGTCATGGTCAGGCGTATCACTTACCATCAGGCGAGCGTCCTGACTGTCCTGTACTCTTTGTAAGATAAGTAAAGTTTTACATAAAAGTGCAGCTTTTTCCGGCTTGTCTTGAGAATTATCCAAAAGATATTAGAAGCCTAGGAATTATCTCAGTGCGATAAATCACTTTTTCTTTGAAGTACTGACAATATTACGACCTAAAAGTCTCTAACAAGTATCGTGCTTATCCTCTTGGTAAAGTCATACTTTGTGCGACTAATGGAGATTGTTTTTATGTGTTCTTGGAGCGTCTTAATGTGGCTTTTATAATTTGTTTTAACACCTAAACGAGTTGCGGTGTTTTCATCACGATAAATTCCAAAGAGTCGTATAAATTTTAATTATTATGTATTTGCTTCGTCTGCTGTTTAAGTTATGCTTTCTATCAATTTGTCGTGTGGTGTCGAGTAAGTAATGAACGATATTCATCGTCGATTTTTATAGAAATTACCATGTTTTTACAATGTCGACAAATCAATGTTGTTCGAATAAAAACTTAAGAGGTGATGAATAACTCATGTTATGTTCAAGCTTATTCAAGTCTTATTGATAAAGACTCAAACTTTTAGTCTTTATTTTAAAGTCAAACCCTTCGCGATGGAGGCAATTCTTTATCAAGTTAAGGGGATAAAAACCTACCGAAATGATTTTTTTTATCGATATTTATCGTATACAAGTGAAGGAAAACATCGTGAGGAAACCTTCATGCACGTCTGCGAAGAGATTCGAAAGTTGTGTGTGAAGTCGTCCAATCCGCACTGGGCCGGCGTGGACGACTAATGCTAATCACCCTATACGGTAGCTCGTGCCCTCCATGGGGACGTTTAATGATGATGAATTCTTTTAAATGAAAAGATTGCTTTACTCATAGATTTAGAATTAGCGCGCTACGCTTACTATAATTACATCTTTATGGTTTTCCTTATCTCGATAATCCCAACTTCGTTATGCTTCCTTTTTTGGGGTCACGGATGTCTGTCAGTTGATCGGTGGACAGGAAGCTCATCAAAACCATGATACAAAGTTTTGATTAGCGACTTTGTTTTTTTGTACTTTTTAAGGTATTTGTCCTTTTATAACAATGTCTTATTTTATTTTGGAATATTTGTTACTAACACATATATTTCAACGCCTCCTAATTTACTAACATTGCCTGATGATTGCGGAGGAAATAAATAGGTTTAGGTACTTCAATTATTTCGTATTTATCTATTTTGCAGCTCTTAGCTAACATAATAATAACATTGGTCAAAGTCAAATCAAAACTATTTATTTCAAATTAGGCTTACAAAAAGCACTTATGAACGTCAAAAATATAAAAAAATATACAAAAAAACAATTAAAATACTAAACTAAAAATATGATTTTGATGCTTTGAAAAAAAAGCGCTTCAGTGGTTTGGCCTGTTGATAAAGAAGCACCCAAGAAAACGCAACAGTGTAGCCTTTTTAAAAACAATTCCTTAATGTAACAATATATCATAAACACTGATATAGCTGAGCAGTTTAAGACCACGGATTTTTATCATATAAATATTCGTCAATAGTGTTGTTTGATTCTAACTTTAAACATATGAAGGGCAACTTTACAATATTTTGCGGTACCTTATTGAAAAACTTGAAAAAATTGGTACAACATAACTGATGATGATGCGTGTTATTTCAAATAAGGTGTTGTGAAACTTTATTATATAATTTAATTAACTAATAGTTTTCATATCAACGTATGGAGATAGCGTAACTTTGCCGTGTTTCCGAGTTACGTCACAGTGTGCGCTGTGTGCGTTCGTGTACCACACACAAACAACGCCCAAAGTAATATTTATCTCTTACAAACTGTTACCAAACCCGTCACTAACTCACCAACTAATATCCGGTGGAATGATAAACTAGCGCCCAACAAACGAGTAGCGATCGTGTTCGAAGTGGGACGATCGTCAAGAGATATCGATGCGGAATCGAATGTTTAATCGATTCGCGTCGGGGAGTTGATTTTTGTATCGGCTGTCGTCTATTTCATAGGACGGATTGAAGAGTTATTTTATTATTTCTGATGTATAGAAAGAAAGAGATGGCTCCGTGGTCAACTGGGCACAGCGTTTGGCTTGGTTATTTCTATAAAGCGATTTTTTTTCTGTATCCAGCTTTGTACTACAAGTATATTTGTGTATGTATTGAAAGGAAACAAACGATTAGATTTTCAATAACAATTATTAAAATTAAATACAATACAATTCCAATTATATTTAAAGATTTAAGTAAGGTAATATTATGCATACAACAAACAAAACTAAAATTATGCATGAGCGTCGGTGGCTCAGTGGTGTGGACTGTCGCCTTCCTACCGGGAGGGCTGAGGTTCAATCCCGACACGTACCAATGTATTTTCGAATTTTCAAAAATATATGTACGTTATCCGACGCTCTTACGGTGAAGGACAACATCGTGAGGAAACCTTCATGCACGCCTGCGAAGAGATTCGAAGGTTGTGTGTGAAGTCGTCCAATCCGCACTGGGCCCGCGTGGACGACTAAGGCCTAATCACCCTATAGGGTAGGGTAGGCTCGTGCCCCTTGGTGGGGACGTTTAATGAGCTGATGATGATGAACCTTAATACGCATTTCAAACGATTCTCTTCCAAGAAAAATATATTTCAAACAAAATCCACACTATATTTTATAAGCGAGAGAAAAATTAAGAGACACATTTAATTCTTCGCATAAAAAGTGTCAACGGTTATACAAGAAAGTATTATTGAAATATACCTTAACAGATTGGGATAAGAATTAAATTGTTAACATTTCCCTGGATATCTTCATGGAAAAGAACAAAATGCAAGCGTTGACACCCCTAACGGCAATAGAGCAGCTATTTCGTAGTAGAAAGAAACCGTAGCATTTTTTCTATGAAAAATATTTCGTAGCCGCGCTACGAAACATTTTTCATAGACAAAAATGCCGAACGCGTTACGGGAGCTGCCGTTGAGTGGGCGCAGAATGGAGGAGTCAGCTAAATGTGTGTATGGTGGATTGCATAAATGCATATTTTCTACCGCTAAAACAAAGTAGTGAAAGACACTTTGTGCGGTTTTTCCCCGTTTGGTTAAGTTGCAGGGTGAATCACTTAGTTGACCGAAAGGTTTTGACGACCCATTTGGTGTTGCGGTTGAGACGTCGGCTGCAACACCAAAGGTTCCGGGTTCGATCCCCGGGCAGTACAAACATTGTGTGCATGAACATATCTGTTTGTAATGGTCTGGGTGTTTTCTATGTATAATATGTATGTATTTACATAAAAAAAGTAAGTTTATCCGTTGTTTAGTACCTTGCTGTAGTAGTCGACTTCTCAACCGCTACACCAAACGGGTCGTCAAAAACTATATATCAGTCATTGGTATACTTCTATGCCTATCTTGCCATTAGGTGAGCGTCTTGAACGTCCTGTACACTTATAACATAAAAAGAACTCCTAAGGTGGTAGACGGGTCTATCAGCTTAGCGTATCGTCCTGAAACTCAAAATTAAAACTCAAACTATATTCTTTCAAATAAATCTTGTACAGATACTTTCGAATCGTCAATTGGTAATATTATATTTTTATGACTCTACCACTGTTTTGGAATATGTAGGATCTTTGAAAAGAGCCGAAAGGAACTCAATATCATGGTTCTAAACATGAAATCAATAAGAATTAGATGTATTTTTTAAAATTACTTACTAACTTACGATTCCACGTGCAATGTCTTAACCAAAAATCGGCAAAAATCACCGAAAGTCACTTTTCTACGCGGACTCCCCGCGGGATTTGAACCCACTACTCTTGATTCACAAACAAGTTTTGTTTGTGATTTAGGAGTAGTGTTGCTTCAAGCAATCAACAGTGGCAGTTTTCCTCGACACCGTAAATAAAACCAAAAATTCTAGGTTGATTGTAAAAATAAGATCACGCTAAAACAAGTTTCCTCCTCGCAAATGTTTTATTCAACATTAAATGAATGAAAATCTGGACTGTTTGTCTCACGGTTTCATTATTTAAATTGTGTTGGACATAACACAAAACTGGGACATAGATTTGCGACTACGTGAAATATTCGCTGCTACGGAGTTATGCGTTACGGACACTGGTTTAAGCTACAGTGTACATAGATGAATTAGAGAGTCAATTTGTTTGTTTTTTATTTATTTTAATGTTAACTATATATAATATATATAAATTTAGAGTGTTTGTTTTTAATATTGAAAAATATATATATTTACTTCATGCACATAATCTTTATACGGAGCATGAATCAAAATAACGTTTTATTTTATTTTTGACTTTCTGTCTGTCTGCTCGTTTGGTTATCTGACTGTTTTAGACAGGATCTTTTCTGGCAGGTAGCTGATGTAACAAGGAATGAAAAGTTAGAATAAACTTTTTGTTAAATGAAAATAAACCAATGTGTAACGCGTGGCGCGCTTTTACGTGACTACGAAGCGATTTGAGGTTTAGTTTTACTGCGGGAGAATATAATGTTATACCGCGGGTAACAGCTAGTTTCAGAATTTAGCCAGTTTTTGTTTAATTATACCTGAATTATGTAAATTCCCTTCTTTACAATAAATGTGGTAATTTGAACGATTTTTATAATTGCCGTCTTTGGGCCATTATCAAATAAACAATCCTAGAGGATTTTAACGGTCAATAGGTAATTAAAACAATATTAAATAAAGTTAAGCCCTAAGTGCTAGATAAATTATACTTGAACAGAACGACAACTATATAGGCCTCGTTTTTCATTGTTTTGAGTTGCTGAGTCAAAGGTGTTCATAATTTTTAAGCTTACCAATTCAAACAGACATTTTTGACATTACATGAGAACACGAAACACTTGGTGATACAGCTTTTACTGCAAGTTGAGACAGGCAATGAAATTAAGAAATGGTTTCTTTCTTTCTTTCAAGTCATCATCATCTTAACAGCCTGGAACGTCCACTGCTGAACGACGATCTCTTCAAATTTCCACGCAGATGACATCCATTTGCTATCCGCCACCTTAACCAAGTCATCCGTCTATCTGGTTACGGGTCGACCTACGCTTCCTTTCCCCTGAAGTCGATGCCACTCGAGAACCTTACCGCCCCATCGGTCATTGATCTACGCACTATATGCCATCGGCCATCGGTTCACTATGTGAAATATGCTAATTATATTACCCTTCAAATAATTATGCTTGTTGGAGTGGTCCAACTGCTTTCAACTATACTGTGACGATAGTTTGCGTAGCACTTTCTAGTCGATTTACATAATAGCTGCTTTAGTGCTAGAAATACACTGTTTGACATAGTTCCACAATTGACTATCACCTATTTCTAAATATATATACAACTGCGAGTCATGCGAGTTTCACCCTTCGCGTAACAGTAATGGGTTGTTAATCGACAAGCAATATTAAGTTTGGTTAACTCTCGAAGTCAAGTGATAGGCGAACGCATTTAGTTTAACCGTTAAGTACCTTTGAACCTTGTTCTATGTACATTAAGCAGCAGTAAGAGCTGTATATTCTCGTGTAGTTTGATTGCTTATATGTGTGTCGTATGGAAAGTCTACAGATAATTTCTAAGCCATGCTATGTGGTTGACTCCGTACTGAGTCGTCATGATTTTATTCATTAATTTTATTTTATAAGGTTCACCAACGAGTGTTACAATAATTATTAATAATAATTACATACATCTGACAAAAATTAGATCAATTGTACACTTAATTATATGAGAAATATTCACATCCAATAACATTATATACACAACAAATGACACATCAAAACATCAATAGGGATGATGACAATTTTTTTTCTGTTATTATATCGATGGACCGCATAATAATAAAAACATTGGAAAAAAAATTACTCCGTTAACATTAAAACTCACAGAGATTTTCTAATTCTAAAAGCACGTTAATGGACTTTCCCAAAAACGCTTCATACAAATGGCTACCTAGTTATGACGTCACGCATCAGTAATTAGTACGCATAGTTTGTGTATTTTGTACTACAACTATATTAAATGTTGCGTTTACTAAAACGGTTTCATAGCAAAAGTTGCTTTAAATTGTATGTGTTATCCTTTTGTTAACACATTTTTGACAATTAATGTCTTTAAAAATGGACTTGCCCATCTAACTTTGAAGACTAATAAAATTCATAAAACATGAGTTTTCGAGCTGAGAGTAAGCACATCGTTATATTTAACCCAGATTTGTAATAATATGAAATAGTTCTTACGATTTCAGGACCCAGTCATCATGCCTATTCTAAACGCCAATTAGCGCTAGAGACCTTAAATAACGCGGTCATAGCGAAATGTTACAATAGTTCAAACGATTGCATTTAGTTAGCCGCAATATATTGTATTTGACAGAAACATCTGTTGCAAATGCTGATTAATTATTTTGAAATACCGATTTCACTGCAATATAATTAGCTATGTGGTGTAAATGAAATGAAACTTTGTAATTGGAGTTTGGCGATGGGAATTTAGCATAACTCTATAAAATAGTTATTTTTTTGTCATAATGAAAAACGGCACGTATGTTTAGTAAAAAACAATTATTTTAATTTTACAAAAAAAAATATAGTTATAATTATAAGATATTCTTCCACAATAAAAAAAACCTAAAATCGCTTCGTCAAGTCACGCGCCCGGGGATCGAACCAGGAACCCGGAAACTAGTGTAGTAGCCGACGTCTTCAACATTTCACCACAAGGTCGTTAAATATAAGATATACTATATTATTATATTAAGCCCAATGAATTGTCATTTATTTTAAGTCTTTTGTGATACACTTTTTAATAGAAACAGCTTCGCAACCACGGATATAATGAACACCACAAAATTTACCAACAAACTTCCAAACCGGCACAAAGCGTCGATCGTACAAATGTCTAAGGAATCGTCCTATATTTAAAAGGAAACCCCACGTCCGTTATAACTTAGCCGTAAGTGAGACACGTAACTTGACGTTGAGTTTTTGCTACAGGATATTTCGCCGAATACATTGGTAAGCGAGTAGGCTTCCCCCTGGGGTTTTGTTTGGCGTTAGCGATTCCAATTTGAACATTTTGGGTTTGCAGATTGCTCACTTTGGGCTTGGTACGATTTGTTTATACGAGTCATGAAACAAAAACGAATTTTCCAAAATAATACTAACACTAACTAAATTTTTGTTTTAAAATGGTTTTAAACTTGAAATATGTAATCAAATTGTTAATATCTCAATGAAAAGTAATTCCTGTTTTTCCCCCTTTTGATCACTTCGGTTTTACGACATTTTACAACGCAAGCCATATTATGCTTAAATGGAATATACAAATCCACCATCATCAGCTCATTAAACGTACCCACCGAGGGGCACGAGTCTACCCGTATAGGGTGATTAGGCCTTAGTCGTCCACGCGGGCCCAGTGCGGATAGGGCGACTTCATACACAACCTTTGAATCTCTTCATAGGCGTGCGCAGGTTTCCTCACGATGTTTTCACCGTAAGAGCGTCGGATAACGTACATATATTTTCGAAAATTCGAAAACACATTGATACGTGGCGATATTAAACCTGCGCCTTCCCTGTTGGAAGTATTTACTTGGAAAGCGTCGGTGGCTACGCTCTCCTAGTAAATCATCATCATCAGCTCATTAAACGTCTCCACCGAGGGACACGAGCCTACCCGTATAGGGTGATTAGGCCTTAGTCGTCCACGCGGGCCCAGTGCGGATTGGACGACTTCACACACAACCTTCGAATCTCTTCGCAGGCGTGCATGAAGGTTTCCTCACGATGTTTTCCTTCACCGTAAGAGCGTCGGATAACGTACATATATTTTCGAAAATTCGTAAATACATTGGTACGTGTCGGGATTTGAACCTCAGCCCTTTGGTAGGAAGGCGACAGTCCACACCACTGAGCCACCGACGCTCTCTTAGCCACCGACGCTCTCTTCGCCACCGACAGTAGTTTTTTTTCTCCTAGTAAATACTTGAATTATATTATACTTGAATGGAAGACACAAATCAATCATTTTCTGTTATTCTCATTGACGGTTATCTATGCTTACTATTTTATTTCACCAAATGCGCTGACGACGGGCATTCCGCCCCTTATATTTATTGCTAAGATATAGTTTCCTTGTTCGGGAAGCAACGCGACTTCGAGATTGAAACGTCATAGTTTTATCGTGAGAATCATCATAAATACGAGTATGAGATTCCAATGATATGATGCGTTTTATATGATAAGGGAATAAAAGCAGGGAAAGGGGATATTAGAACTCCCTTAAGTTTACTGGATGGAATACAACGAAAAGTATTGATTTAAACTATTTTTATGATAATTTATTTTAAGTTTTTTCCATAACCAATTTCTATTAATTTGGGTTGTTTTCATGTACAATTTGTAATAATTTTCTAAAATAATGTATATTTATCTTTATTTGTCGACCCGTCTGGTGTAATGGTTGAGACATCAGCTGTTACACGGTTACCTCAATGGTTCCGGATTCGATCCCCGGGCAGCACAAACATGTCTCTTGTAAAATATATATGTATTTTCTAATAATAAGTATATAAGTATGTTTATCCCTTGTTTAGCACCCATTTTACAGGCCAATGCTTAGTTTGGAACTAGATGGCGGTGTGTGATTGTTAGTAGATATTTATTTCTTATTTTATTTCCCTTTTTGTCACGGTCACCCTTGATGCCGACCACTAGCTAAAATGCCGTTAACAAACACAATTTTTCAATAAAACTAAAAAACCCTGTTTAGCGAAAAAACAACTTCGGATAAGGCATCTCTTATATTGCTATTTATCACTACAAAGATATTATAAGGGATTTTGCATATAAACATCACTATAAATGTGTATAGTCTAGCACAATTAAAATTATTATTAATCATCCGAACTAAAAATTGTGCTTGACAGCTAACAACATTTTGGTGGTGGAGGTACGCTAAGGTCTCTCTACAATGCCCTAAACCGAGGTCCGCGTCCCACTTTAGGGGCATAAACTTTTAAGACTGAAAGCCATCTGCACTCACTACATGCCTAGTAAATAATAATAAAACGTTTATTTTGGATAGCTTATAATATCCATATAGGTTAGTAGTAACTTAAAATTATTGTTATTACATTTTAACTAATTTTACATTTATTTACGAGAAGGGATACGTAACCGTTGGGAGTACCCTTCTCATAAAGCACTGCCACATCGGTGACGTGAGTCGGTCTGCCAATGTCTTTAGGATGCTGTTGGGGCTGACTCTTAACCTGCTTATCAGTGAGGCAGTCTTCTTTCGTATGATAGCATCGAAGTAATCCGTTTGGTACTCTGCAAATATGCCGGATGCACTGCAAAAGCGGGGCAAAGCTTTTTTATGTTACTAAGTGTACAGGTCTATGAAGACGGCTTTGATTAAGACCAACAACTTTATTCTCCATCAATGCTGCACTGCGCCCGACACCCGAGACAACAGGTGCTAGGTCTCTTATACCTGGCAATTTTACTAGCTATAGTGCCCTCATCCCGAAACACAGAAGTGCAAAACACTTATTTCACGGGATGATATCTGGCACTGCGGTGGTACCTACCTAGATGACTCAGCACCGAGTCTGCCACCTAGTAGTAGTACCTTAAATTTCATCTGTGGCTAGCAGCAAGTCCATCCCAAAAAAGAAACTTCCTAAGTCACTACATATAAAAAACGTAACTCATACGGTATTTCTGTCACATACCGTTGTGAATTAACCGGGTGGCTCGCCGCATATATCTCTCCCCGGGATATTTGGTTCGATACATCTGCAAGTTAGCGTCCCCCCGGGGAGGGTTTTCGTCGAATCAGCACATCTCGCAGCTCGAGTGTGAGGAATTATCATGAAGTTTGTGTGTTAACAGCACTGTTTAACTTTATATGTTGTGGTTTTGAGGTTTTATCTGAAACGCTTAGTACTTACAGGTCCAAATAAACTTTAATAAACAAACAAACTTTAATAAACAAATAAATTTTAATGGTTTTTAATACAGAATCATCCATTTTGTTACTCAAGAGAAGAAAGAAAGGAATAATATTTATTGAACAAACATTTTAACTAATATTTATAATTACAAAAAGTTATTAAAAATTATCATCATCATTTCAGCCTTTGGACGTCCACTGCTGGACATAGGCCTCCTCCAATGCTTTCCATACGTACCGATCTGAGGTAATATGCATCAAGCGGTTTCCGGCGACCTTAATCAGGTCATCCGACCATCTTGCCGGTGGACGTCCTACGCTTCGCTTTCCGGTACGTTGTCTCCACTCAAGAACCTTTCTGCCCCAACGACCATCGGTTCTCCGGGCTATGTGGCCTGCCCATTGCCACTTCAGCTTGGCGACCCGGGCGACTATATCAGTGACTTTAGTCCGCCTACGTATCTCCTCATTTCTGTGTCGATCCCGTAGAGAAACCCCAAGAATCGCCCTCTCCATCGCTCGCTGAGTGACTTGAAATCTTTTTAAAAGACCAATAGTAAGCGACCACGTTTCGGCACCATAAGTCATCACCGGCAACACGCATTGGTTAAAGACTTTTGCCTTTAAGCTTTGAGGAATCTTGGTCGAGAAGATATCGCGCAGTTTCCCAAACGCCGCCCACCCGAGTTGAATTCGCCGAGAGATCTCTTTCTGGAAGTTGGATCTGCCTAATTGGACTAATTGCCCCAGATGCACATACTCGTCAACAACTTCCAGTGGAGAATTTCCTATAGTCACGGAGGTGGGCTCAACATGGTTATTGAACATAATCTTTGTTTTCTCCATATTCATTTTGAGGCCCACCTGTTCGGAAACTCTTCGAGTCCTTCAAGCATAGTGCTTAAATCGTCCAGCGATTCTGCCATGACCACGATGTCGTCCGCAAATCGAAGGTGAGTAATGTATTTGCCGTTGATGTTGATGCCGAGTCCTTCCCATTCCAGGAGTTTAAATGCGTCTTCCATTGCATTAGTAAAGAGCTTTGGAGATATTACATCTCCTTGTCTCACACCCCTTTGCAATGGAATTGGTTTTGTGCTATTTTCCTGTACTCGAACCCGCATGGAGGCTTTACTATACAAACACTTCAGCACTTGTATATAGCGGTGGTCTATGTGGCATCGCTGGAGAGATTGTAGCACCGCCCATGTCTCAAGCGAATCAAAAGCCTTCTCATAGTCCAGAAACGCTAAGCACAGTGGCAGATTATATTCCTCAGTTTTCTGAATAATCTGCCGCAGCGTATGGATGTGGTCTATGGTACTAAGGCCTTTTCGAACCTCACCTGGCGCTTTATTGTTTTTAAGTTGTTTGAGGGCCATTATTATCTCATCCAGGCTAATGTCCGGAATGTCGTCGGTATCATGTCGAGTGAGTTTTGCTCTTGGATCTTGCGCAAAATTGTTATTGGGTTTTGCTACAGAGGTGTATAACTGTCCATAAAACTCTTCGATCTCTTCCAGCACCTCAGGCTTGGTTGACGTTATTGAGCCATCCTCTTTCTTCAGCTTTTTCAACCGTCTTTGTCCGATAGACAATATCCGTGCAAACACTTTAGAGCCCTTATTTCGCTCGATCGCTTCCTTAATACGATGAGTATTAAAGAGGCGAATATCATGTCGCACAGATTGGTGGATTTGTCTATTAAGCTGCCGGTATGCTTTAGCATCTTCAGATGATTGCAAAGTTAATGAGCGTCGCTTTTCCATGAGGGCTAGTGTACGATCGGTGAGTTTCTGGGACCTTTTTTTGCTTCCTGGGCCTGTAGAATTTAGAACCCACCGCTTGGACAGTATCTACAAACCCGATACTTATATCATCCACTGCAACGCAATCTTCGAGACCAGCAAAGCGATTCGTCAACTCTAAAAAAAATTATGGTTACTGGTTAATATGTTTTTTTTTGCGTTAGTGGCTCAACGGTGTTGACTGTTTACTAGGAAGGCTGGAGGGCTGAGGTTCAAATCCCGCCACGTAGGTACGAATTTTTGAAAATATATGTTCGTTATCCGACGCTCTTACGATGAAGGAAAACACCGTGAGGAATCCTGCGCACGCCTGCGAAGAGATTCAGAGGTTGTGCGTGAAGTCGCCCAACCCGCACTGGGCCCGCGTGGACGACTAAGGCCTAATTACCCTATACGGGTAGGTTTGTGCCCCTCGGTGGGGACGTTTAATGAGCTGATGATGATGGATTTTTTTATACGATAGGGATCAAACGAGCTTACAGATCGCCTGATTGAAAGTGAATACTGCCGCCCATGGACATTTGCAACACCAGCAGAGCTACAAGTTGCGTTGCCGGTCTTTTAAATAAGAGTTCGCTCTTTCCTTGAAGGTCTGCAGGTCGTATCTGTCCGGAAACACCGCATGCATCAACTCATTCCACAATTGTGTAGTGCCCGGCAGAAAATTCCTCTTAAAATGCACGGTAGTGCTTTGCCAACTGTCAAGGTGGTGGGGGTGGAAGAGTTGTCACGTAGATCGATGGTAGAAGAAGCGGCGGGGATCAGTCCGAACAGTTCCTCGGGGCACTCCACATGATATATATATATTATTATGTTACATAGTAAACAGGACGGTAAAGACGTTCACCTGATGTTGAGTGATATGCTTGACCATGACAGAGCAGCATTGAAGGAGACCAACAACCGATAAACAGTTATGATTATGAACCTGTTATAAGCCTGGACCATAAAGCGGGACTTTATTCGCTGGTTTATTGATTCAACTGTTAATTTGTCTGGATGATCTATATAGGAATCCATTGATGAAGAAAACGGGTCTTATAATTGTATACCAAATTTTCAATTATGCGTAAACAAAATTATCACGATTAAACGAAAATTAGTTAAATAGTAGTTTCTAATTTAGTTAGCGTATAAACTCATAACATGCGGTTGGTAGCTTAAACAGATATTAGTATTGTGGTCATCGATTGGTTTAAATGTAAGTTGTGTTCATGTTACATTAATTTAGCGCGGTTAAACATGCGGGTATGAGCGTCGATGGCTAAATGGTGTGGACTGTTGCCTTCTGATCGGAAGGGCGCAGGTTCAAATCCCGCCACGTACCAATGTGTTTACGAATTTTCGAAATTACGTATATATGTACGTTATCCGGTGCACTTACGGTGAAGGAAAAACATCGTGAGGAAAACTGCGTACCCCTGTGAAGGGATTCAAAGGTTATGATATTGCTGGCTATATTGAATGCCTGAAAAGAAAGGTTACAATCTTAGGACGTTGGTAGCTAGCACCCAATAATTTGCATTGAACTTACATGGTGGGATATGCTCGGGGTAATGTTAAAATTGGAAATAGTATTCGTGATAAAAGAGAGATAAGAAGAGGTCTCTCTGTGGGATAAGATCAGAAATGATTTTATCTGTAAGAGAACTAAAGTTACCGACATAACTCGCCGGATCAGCAAATTGAAGTGGCAGTGGGCTGGTCACGTATGTCGCAGAACCGATGGCCGTTACAGCCGAGTTCTGGAGTGGAGACCGCGTCTCGGCAAGCGTAGCGTAGGCCGCCCTCCGGCCCGATGGACCGACGAATTGCGAAAGTTCGCTGGTGGAGGCTGGATGAGTAAAGCGGAGGACCGGGATATCTGGCGCAAAATGGAGGAGACCTATGTTCAGCAGTGGACTGCAAGGTTGAATAAGAAAGCATTGTTTTACGTCAATCTTTTGTGATGCCGTGGTGTCAAGAGACCAAATAAAACCATCATCAAGTCGTGGCCAATGTGTCAATTCACCGTGACCAGCGCGCAAGTCGCCGACAAAGGGGTCGAATCAACTGCATGGATGCAAGTTTGTTCGCAGTGGTATGCACGATGTGCCGATTTCTGGGAGTGATGGCAGAAAAAGTTGGAATATTTTCGGATTTAGGTTAGTTAACCCATTGAACGTCGGGAATCCAGACACAAAAGAAAATCTATATAATATAATCGTAATATAACATCTGTTATGTCTGGCGCCCTAAGGCGTCATTGGAGTTTGGTGAAAATAGGCCAGACATTAAATAGGTAGTCTATTTAATGTTCAGTTGTGCTGTCCCCTTTCATACATCATAAGCAATCCCGAAAACAATTTGAAGAGTTTTTTTTCTTTTCTTATTCAGCCTCCACCAACAACCTTTTGCAAGTCAATGGTCCATCGGATGGAAGAGCTTTACCGTAACGTATGTTATTAATAAACGCCTTCACAACTTCACCATCATCCTATAGCGTCTCACTTCATTATTTATTTATGTATTCTTTATGCACCATTCAAAGGTTGTGTGTGAAGTCGTCCAATCTGCACTGGGCCTGCGTGGACGACTAAGGCCTAATCGCCCTATACGGGTAGGCTCGTGCCCCTCGGTGGGGACGTTTAATGAGCTGATGATGATGACCACCATAAGCCAACAGCACAAAGGTGAACTTAATGCCTAAAGGCATTCTCTACCAATTTCCCTTGGGGTCATGCAGAAAAATTATACTGAGTGCGGTAAACGAGAGAACGAAAAAGAAATTATTTTATTATGCTTCCAATAAATCATCATCAGCTCATTATACGTCCCCACCATGGGTAAGAGCCACTAGCCGACTTCACGCTCAACCTCTTCGTAGGCGTGCGACGGTTTCCTCACGATGTTTACCTTCATCGTAAGAGCATCGGATAAACGTACATATAATTTCGAAAGTCCATGAATTATTCCAATTAATAATAAGGGTTTTTGTGCCAACAGTACGCGATCAAACAATGCATCGCGTTTCAATATACTCTATCGAGACACGTAGTACAATCGACTATATGCGCCACGCGTAGAGTGAAAGAAAAAAGAAAGAAAGAAAGAAAAAAATCTTTATTCAAATAAATCGTTACAGATACTTTTGAATCGTCAATTGTTATTATCATATTTTTTTGTGACTCTACCACCGGTTCGGAATAAGTAGGATCTTCGAGAAGACGCGCAGAAACTCGAGTACTCTTTTAATCTTGTTATATCAGTGGTTACAGTTTTGTCATTTACCTACACATTAAGAGTTGCTTAGATACCGCGGGTTATTGTTGCATCTGAGGTTAGCTTTTTGATCGAGTTTGTGTATGAGCTGAGCGGACTTACGAGCGGAGCGATTTCATAAGCGGTTTGCTTTTTTATTACGAGTAATTATCATAATCAGCTCATTAAACGTCTCCACCGAGAGGGGCACGAGCCTACTCGTATAGGGTGATTAGGCCTTAGTCGTCCACGCGGGCCCAGTGCGGGTTAGACGACTTCATGCACAACCTTTGAATTTAAATCTCTTCGCAGGCATGCGCAGGTTTCCTCACGATGTTTTCCTTCACCGTAAGAGCGTCGGATAACGTACATATATTTTCGAAAATTCGAAAACACATTGATACGTGGCGATATTTAAACCTGCGCCTTCCCTGTTGGAAGTATTTACTTGGAAAGCGTCGGTGGCTACGCTCTCCTAGTAAATCATCATCATCAGCTCATTAAACGTCTCCACCGAGGGGCACGAGCCTACCCGTATAGGGTTATTAGGCCTTAGTCGTCCACGCGGGCCCAGTGCGGATTGGACGACTTCACACACAACCTTCGGATCTCTTCGCAGGCGTGCATGAAGGTTTCCTCACGATGTTTTCCTTCACCGTAAGAGCGTCGGATAACGTACATATAAGTTTAAAAATTCGAAAACACATTGGTACTTGGCGGGATTTGAACCTCAGCCCACCCGGTAGGAGGGCAACAGTCCACACCATAGAGACACCGACGCTCTATCATCTGGCGTTTATTTTCTACAAAATAATAATAATGATAATTAGGGATAGTTTTTGACATCCATCTTAATCCTGTTAGAAGGTCTGAGATACTGAACTTGCTTATGTACTAGTGGTCTACATCCACCGAATGTAAAATCAATAAACAAATAGTGTATTCTTTTCAATTTTATATATATTTTTTGCCCGACACGTACCAATGTATTTTCGAATTTTCGAAAAATATATGTACGTTATCCGACGCTCTTACGGTGAAGGAAAACATCGTGAGGAAACCTGCGCATGCGCTGCGAAGAGATTTAAATTCAAGGTTGTGCATGGAAGTCGTCAATCCCACACTGGGCCCGCGTGGACGACTAAGGCCTAATCACCCTATACGGGTAGGCCGTGCCCCTCGGTGGGGACGTTTAATGAGCTGATGATGATATATTTTTTGACGGTTAAAAAGTATCTTTTAAATATATATTTTTTAATTATTTTACTAGAATAGGCATTTGGCCGCCATCTCACCTGACGTAAAGCGATTATGCGGCCGAAAATGGATCTTGCCTATCTACGAACAGCCTGTTCACTTTTGCTTGAAGAGATCCAGATCATAGTAATCGGAGAACACGCTAGCAGATAGAGTTCCACTCCTTTGCCATACGCATTATAAATGTTGAACCAAAACGTTTGGTTGGATGAATGGTACATTCGCGACATAAGGGTGAAACGCACGCCCACGTCTCATGTTCTGATGACGGAATCAGATCGTGTAATTCCTTCGAACACTCACCATAATGTAGTCTGTAAAACACCGACAGACGAGCTACCCTACGACTGTGCTCGAGACTGTGTAACTTATCATCAGTTAGAGCTTGGTCACCAATAATTCTCCTAAGCAGTCAACTGGTATTAAAACTGGTGTTTAAGATTTAATTATTGACGCATTTTTCCGCTTGAATTTGTTCAGCGACTAAATGATAAAAAACTAGACCATGGGTCCTGACTCAATAGCTAGCTCAAACTCTCTAAAGCCATGATTTTATGCTTAGGCCTATGCTCTGGAGTGGAACATTATAGGCTTTTTGATTAATAAATAAAATTACCGGGTATAAGGGACCTAACATTGATGGAGAATAATAACTGTAATTTTGTATCTTTCAATGCCACGTAAAATAAGCGTATCGCTTACCATCAGGTGAGCGTCATGACCGCCCTGTACACTTGTAACAAAAAAATAGAGTTGAACTTCATTACCAAATAGTTATATATTGTGTACCTCGTATTTCAAATTAACTATTCATAATATGTTTAAGTTAGATTTACTTGGACCTCCCAAATAAACACGGGCGAATACCTCTTCTCACTTTTATGAGAGGAGAGATTTAAGGTGCCATAAAAGGGATTACGATGGGTACAAAGTTACCTTTAGAGTTGACCTGCGAGAAATCTGTGGTATATTTGCAGGTTGTTAAATAATAATGAGCTATTTGGTAAGATGTGGAGTCAGCTACTTTGACAGTGTCCTTTTGAGAATTAGGTTATTAGTTACTTCATATAGAGTAGGTATAATAACTACCACTGTGGGCCTATTAAGGCCATGCATTAGGCCGTTTTAGGCTTATAATGATGATGAAATAACTACTATTAGTCTTAGACGCATAAAAAATCAGACGGATTGTAATTAATTCAGAAATGAAATGTCTATGTTTTGACAAATAATTTTCTGATATTTTTAGTTTAATCTTTAAATGTTTTAAACTAATAATATGTAATCGAATTGTTAATTTAACTACGAAATGTAATTCTTGTTTTATTTCCTTTTTATCACTTCCGTTTTTGCACTATTTGACTATGCAAGCTATGTTCTTTTCAGTTTTTTTTCTCGGCTCTGTTGACATTGTGAGTCAAACGTCTTAATTTTCCATACAAAACTGGCCGAATTTTGACACATTTTTGTTGTCAGAGAGACTCGGTCCGTATTTTCAATACGACCATTCCTTTAATATGTTGAGTTATTATTTATTCCCTAAACACGTGTAACGCGTTAACATTGTAACGACTGATAAATTGTTGCCAAGTTTCACGAGATGTTGGAATGTTGTTTTGAATTTTGGACCAACATTTTGCTAGGCTATGTTTAGCTTTAAAAAATACTTTTCTGTATATTATTTTTATTAAATCAGATTATAAATAAAAATGGAATTCCGTTCTTTTACTTATGGTATCGTTTTTAACTTCGACATCGAAATTAAGCCGTATATATTATCGCACTGAAAACCTACTCAGCTGAAATATTACCACATTGCGATAAAGCTATTCAAAATGTTCTTATAACACACAATATTTGTAACACTGGAAAAATGTTACAATATTTCACTATAAATCGAATTTTGTACCAAGAATCTCAATAACTAAAGATTTAGTGGGAATATTTTAGAGTATTCCAAGCACCCGGGTTACAAGCAATCCATTCGAGAAACTTCGTAGATTTTATGCATAACATTTTATGCATAATAAAATTGGTGCGACTCCAAATTGCAGTTCTAACTTTATTTTCCGGTTAATGGTTAGTCGTTCAGTTAAATCGGTTAGGGTTTAAAATATGTTAGTGATTTAGGCAGTACAAATTAATTATTACATTCCTACTCAAGTTTATTAGCTTCGTAAGATTTACACATTAAACCAGTAATGATGTCTTGTGGTAAAAGAAGATCTGATGCAGAACCAAGCTTCTGAATTTACACAGTCAAACTCTACCGACCCTAACTTCAAGAAACTCTACATATTTGAAAAAATACTTTGTGACAGTGGGTCGGTCACGTATGTCGCAGAACCCATGACCGTTGGAGCAGACGAGTTCTGGAGTGGAGACCGCAAGTGTAGCGTAGGACGTCTTTCGGCCCTATGGGCCGACGACTTGCGAAAGGTCGCCGGTGGAGGCCGGATGAGAAAAGCGGAGGACCGGGATATCTTGCGCAAAATGGGGGAGACCCATGTCCAGCAGTGGACTGCGATAGGTTGAATAGGCTTTATAAAAACTTCTCGCCGCATAATTTTGCCTTATTCTGCATGCCCAAAGGTTAGTTAGTAGAGAATGCCACTTGACATTAAATACTTTATACGGCTTTGTATATTAAGAAATCAATAAAAAAAAAAAAAAAAAATTTGCTATTATTTCTTAGAATCAAAAAAAAATCTATCTAATATAGGTAAATCCCTATATTTACGCGTATGAGCTAAATGAAAACACTTCATCATCATCATGATTAGCCTAAAATGTCCACTACTGAACGAAGAAGGTAGGCGTAATGTCTTCGACGCGGACCGATCCCTAGCAGTTGACATCCATCTGCTACCCGCCACCGTAACCAGTTCATCACAAAACATTTGTGTTATTGGAAAAATGTATGATCAAAAATCCAAAAAAGCAAGTTCTTAAAGTTTTCGGTCCTTTGCGAACGCAAATGCCCTGCTACGTTTAATATGTTTACGCGAGTCTCAAAATAAATCTCGCTAAGTGCCTTCAGTGCTTTCATGTGTTTATTCTAGCACCAAAGAGATGCACTAAAACTGAGGTGCATCGGCCGATCCATCACGCCAGACTAAATCTCCTCCTCTTAAATTAGACCGCATGCAACCCTGCGTGGGGTGTGGTGTAAGTTCTCTTTTTATTGCGTAGTCAGGACAATCCTACATAGGAGAGAGTCTAACCTATGTCTAACAGTGGACTGCGTTCGATTGAAGAATTCCTATTGAATGTCTAGGTGGTAGACTCGATACTGAGTCGTCCAGGTAGATATCACCGCAGTGCCCCGATATCGTCTTGTGAAATTAAAGTGCTATGCAATTTTGTGTTTCTGAATGAACCTATTGGAATTACCGGGAACAAGAGACCTAAGATCTGTTGTCTCGGGTGTCGAGCGCAGTGCGACATTAATAGAGAATAATAACTGTCTATCAGTTGATTTGCTCTCCTTCAATGCCGCCATGTCATGATCAGGTGTATTACTTACCATCAGGTGAGCATCCTGAGACAGGTCACCTATTGGTAAGTACCCATTCCAACCAACTTCCAAGGGGAAAGTGCATCGCTAACCTCTCCAACTACTGTCGGCATCGCGGCGGACAAAGCGCGTAAAGCATCTGAGAACACACTCAACACTTCAATACTGAGATTCTGCCCTCACCGGCGGGGACTTGGTCGCGAGTTCCTGTAGGTATATATACCAGGTGGTAGACTCGATACTGAGTTGTCTAGGTAGGTACCACCGTAGGCCAGATATCATCCCGTGAAACAGGAGTGTTATGCACTTTTGTGTTTCGGGATGAGGGCACTGTAGCTAGTGAAATTACCGGGTATAAGAGACCTAAAATCTGTTGTCTCGGGTGACGGGCGCATTGCGGCATTGATGGAGATAATAACTGTCTATCAGTTGTTGGTCTCCTTTAATGCCGCTCTGTCATGGTCTGGCGTATCATTTACCATCAGATGAGCGTCCAGACTGTCCTGTACACTTGTAACATAAAAAAAGGTTTGACAAGTCCCTATTCGTGTTACCGGCACGTACTCAGTCGCTTTTCTCCCCAAACATACATACATACACGATACCTAGCGCCCCCTGCAATGCCCTAAGCCGAGTGTTCGCGTCCCACTTTGGGAAGTGTCTCAGAGGCTTGTTGCATATTTTTTTGGGCTTTTGGGCTGAAAACCATCTTCGTGAGATCATCTTGGTGGTACCACCGCAGTGCAAGATATCGTCTCGTGAAATAAGAGTGTTATGCACTTTTGGGTTTTAGGGAAAAGGCACTGTAGCTAGTAAAATTACCGCGTATAAGAAGAGACCTAACATCATCATAGTTTTTCTTCAATACTACTGTCATGTTTAGGGGTGTCGCTTACCATCAGGTGAGCGAACTTACCATACTGATCGCTTTATAACATAAATTAATATGATATGTTTCATATCGTTATGTAAAACGCTGCAATCTTAACGATTACACCACAAACCAAAGTATTCTGATCTGTTGAATGTATCGGTAGAGTTATTTCTTGTCGGTTTTATAGCTCAGATGGAAATTTAGACGTAATTGTGTTGGACGAAAGGGGCATTGGAGGCTACATTAATCATTATATTTATTGTAATATTGGCGTGTAGCTGAAATATATGATTGTCATCGCTCTATCTTTTCGACCTATTGCAGTTCACTGTTAGACATAAGTCTCCCCAAATTTGCGCCAGATATCATTTCCAAGTCATAGGTCCATCGGGCTGGAAGCGTTGCTTGCCAATACGCGACTTAGAGTCGCTCAAAAATTGATTTAAAATTAAATTAAAAGTTTATGACTTACACCAAACCTTACAGTAAGTAGTTTGATGTTTTGAACATGTTTGCCTGAGCTCCGTTCTGAAACCCAACTCCTTTGTAGTATGCTTTGGATCAACAGTTCTGATTGTAGTTGTATACTTCATTATATTTTGTTTTTATATTGGTTTCACTGTATGTTAAGATGCAGTTAGTTAGATATATTGATAAAACTCACTTATCAAAAAATGGGAAATGAACAAAAAATAAATATTTTATTAAATGTCTGGTATATGAAACGCTTAAATCTCATGTCCTGTGCCTGTACCCACCCATCTCTGTAGCGTTCAAAAGCCGAATCAAGACAGTTTTGTATATTTAAAGAATTTTACTAGCATTGCATCCTGCATTTTATTTCGTATTTTTTCGGTGCCATTACATGATAAGCTGCAAATTAAAAGGACCTACAAGTAAACCTTATAAGTACGGAATATGTGTGCTTATAAAATAATCAAAATCCTATCCCCCAATTAGTCTATTGGAAATATTGGATAAATCACCTCATAAAACCTCTAGAAGTAACTCGTGCAAAATGTTTTCTTTTTTATATTTTTGCACTTTTTCTGAAATATTAAACGCTAAAATCCCCTGCCTTGCGCCTTTACCCACACTAAGCACCCTGATGTGCAGAACGCACCCATCTGAGTTGCGTTCAAAAGCCGAATCAAGACAGTTTTATGGATCAACAGATTTGATTAGCCGATTACGAGCGAGTTTTGATCTGAGCCGGAGTTATTATTAGGTTTGTACGTGTCGGCTGCAAATCGAACGAGCTTTTGGATATTGATAAATCGCAAATTTGCGGGTTCACATGAGATTTTCGGGATTGTGTTTAATGTTTAAGCGGTGGTTTTGAACGCGCGTTTGCTGATGATGTGTGTTTTTCTTTGTTCGCGACTTCTTACTGTAGTATGTGTTGGAGGGATATGCTAAAAACGGGCTTGAGTTTGAATTCGGAAATAATGCATCCTTGTCATTGAGGATTAAAGTAAAGTCATGGTTTTTGAGGGACCTCCCTGCCCAGAAAATAAGGTCAAGGGCCTATTTCAGTAAAAAAAAGAACGAAAGAGCATTAAAATACCGCCAAATAAGCAAAAAACATCTCCAGCATTCCATTTTCCCAATATTGGCCCATCTTGAAAGCGTCGCTCGCATTGTATTTCTTTTGTTGTTAATTCCATCCGCGTTCTCACTTAATGCAAACAAATTGATTTAATATTTCCCATTGCGTTAACCTTTAAGTATACTTTTTATGCTAAGTTCCCTGGAAATGTATAAAGCTCCATTTTATGAGACAAATTTGATGGAATATGCTTTACAGTGCGTTTTTGTCGTAATTTCTTGTTACGGACGACGAAATTTTGGAATCAGTTGCTACCGGAGATATTTCCTGAGCGGTATGACCTGGCGATCTTCAAAAGAAGCGCCCTTTTAAAAGTCTGGCAATACATTTGAAATGTATTGGGCGATGGTTAACCATCAGATGAGCTGTATGCTCATTTGACTGCTATAGCATAAAAAATAGAGGCAACATTCGTATGTAACACACTTGAATAAAACGACCTTATAAGCTGGTATTTCGAGCCACATGACTTTGGGGCATGGCTACCGATGCATAGATTAGGCCTACCATGTGGGCTCAATGCTGAGTAGTGAGTGCTAAATAAGCTAACATAAAAGCTAGAACCAATGGCTTAACGTTTGTACTATTTTACGGAGGCTTTGGAGACAATATAGTGTGTTTGGCGCAAGGACGACAGGGTTTTTTGGGATTGGGATTCTTAATAGCACGAGCAAGGCGCCATGATCTAGAACGCAACTATTATAAAAGTTCTAGACAAAGGCAGACACTAACAGGTGGTTATCGAAAGGAAATATTTAATTATGGTACACAAAGAGGATACAGTCTTAACATGTAACAAATACAAAAACAGTTCACTGATCAGGGCTGTAGCCCGGAGACAATGTTAACAGCGTGATTAAAGTACTTAAAAATATAAAATAAATAAAGAAAAATACTAAAACCTGTGTACAAACAAATTGAGAATAAAAACTTTCCAAGATCGTTAAGACTGAAGATATGGCTTTTAATTAACAAATAAAATTATCATTGAAGATGGTGTTATCAGTAATGCACTTTAGGCTGTAGTGCTGATGATCATCGTCATTACAGCCTAATATGACCATTGGTGAACAAAGGCCTAATGATTCACTGCAACTTGCTAATCCTGTGGGCTATGTCGGTTGCTCTAGTTCTCCTACGGATATCCTCGATTCGGATGTTATCGCATAGGGAAACACATAACATAGCCCTCTCTATAGCACGCTGAGCAACCTTGAGCCTATTTAAGAGGCCCTTAGTAAGCGACCTGATGATAAATTAACGAAAAATCATTGAAGGTGTCGTTGATTTAAACACTATGCAAATTCATAATTTCTCAACCATCAGAGCATTTAAAACTTCAAACGCAAAGCTCCTACGGTCAATAGACCATGGGGTCAAACCCCTTATAACGTGGACAAAACGCACACACTTTACACTAACGCGTTCATAAATTGCATCTAAAAATAAACTTTACAATGTATCCCTTGTCAGATTGACGCATACCAGTTCTTATGGGCACAGCACTAAGGTTGACATTAAAACAGCAATGGGATTCGGTATGGGGCAATAAATTGCAACTATGTTGCTGCATTTACGATTGAGACCAAGTGGAGGCTATCAAAGTACAGTCAGTGGGCATTAGCATCGCGCAACTTGAGCTGTTAATTATAGACAAGAAAACATGTTTTACTGTATTTAATTCCACAGTCAAGTTACCGACATAGCTCGACGTATCTTTAAGTTGAAGTTTTTATTTATGTTATAAGTGTAGAGGACGGTCAGGACACTCACTTAATGGTAAATGATACGCCTGAAGATGACAGTGCGGCATTGAAGGTGACTAACAACTGGTAGACAGTGATTATTCTCCATGAAAGACGCACTCCACCCGTCACCTGAGACAACAGATGTTAGGTCTCTTCTACTCGGTAATTTTAGTAGCTACAGTACCTTCATCCCGAAACACAAAAGTGCATAACACTCCTGTTTCACGGGACGATATCTAGCACTGCGGTAGTTCCTGCCTAGTAGGGCAGTGAAGTGGCGGTGATGCGGTGATGTATGTCGCAGAACCGATGGCTGTTAGATCAGACGAGTTCTGGAGTGGAGACCGCGTCTCGGCAAGCGTAGCGTAGGACGCCCTCCGGCCCGAGGGACCGACGACTTGTGAAAGGTCGCTGGTGGAGGCTGGATGAGAAAAGCGGAAAACCGGGATATCTGGCGCATACGTGACCAGCCATGCCTTCAACTTGCTGATCCGGCGGGCTATGTCGGCTATGGCGACAGGTTGATGAGAGATAATTGCTTAAAAACTTCCGTGGTCTTGTGGTTTGAGCGGTGGGCTTAGATCGTGATCAGGGATCGTGGGTTCGAAATTTGCGGGTGACTCTTGCGGGCGGTCTTGCCCAGTTTGGTAAGACATTGCAGGCACACCTGATTTTTTGAAAATAATGATGATTCCGTGATCCAGAGGGTACGTTAAGCCGTCGGTTCAGGCTACTATCTATGGTTAGTTTATTTCATTGGATGGCTATCGAGCAGACGGTTCACCTAATGTTAAGTGATACCTCCACTCATTGCTGCTATTTCCAAGGAAAAAGAAAGAAGTGCCTTGAGGACCAATAAAGAAAATAGGGTATGAGTGTTTACTAGGTGGTAGACTCGATACTGAGTCTTCTAGGTAGGTATTACCGCAGTTCCGATATCGTCCCGAGAAATAGGAGTGTTATGCACTTTTATGTTTCAGGATTAAGGCACTGTAGTAAAATAACCAGGTACAAGAGAACCAACATCTGTTGTCTCGGGTGACGGGATAATAACTGTCTACCAGTTGTTGGTCTCAATCAGTGCCACTGTCATGGTCAGGCATATCGCTTACCATCACGTGAGCATCCTGACCGTCCTTAAAACTATGTGACATAAAAAAGTGAAATTTAAATAGGGAGTGCGATAAGGATATCAAGGGAGGAGGAAGGACAGGTCATCGCTGACTACATTCCAAAATGAATCCTAAAATGGTCGCAATGTGGTTGTCAATCCAATTTTGTAAGCGTTTTAGGATATTTTCTTTTATTCCATATTATTCTTATTAAAGCCACTGACACATTTCAGAGCAAGCGTCGAGTGTATACGACAGCGAACTCTACCGCGAGTTACCCAATAAATCATACTGACACAATCCGATGTAAGGGTATAGAGAGGGAGTAGGTCGACGGATAAATACAACAATTTATTCGCCACACAATTATTTCGGAGTGGTTTTTGGTTCTGTGTTGGAAGGGTCAAATTTAAGAGCTGTTGGTTTAGACTTTGTCTATGTAACTCTCATTACGTTATTATATAGTTTGCTAGGTGGTAGACCCAGTAGCTAGGAAGGTACCAGTTGGGGAGTATTTGGCTCTTTTTTGATTCGGCATGAGGGTGCTGTATTAAGATTACCGGGTATAAGAGACCTGAAATCTGTGAAAAATAATGACAGGTACGGTTATTTATTTCCACCAACACTTCATTTGTCATGGTCAGACGTATCACTTATCAGCAAGTGAGCGAACTATCCCGTTCACTTTCATTATCATTAGCTCATTAAACGTCCCCACCGTAGGGCACAAGCCTACCCGTACGTTGTATAGGCCTTAGTCGACCACGCTGGCCCTGTGCGGATTTGCTGACTTCACGCACAACCTTCGAATCTCTTCGCAGGCGTGCGGAGGTTTCCTCACGATGTTTTCCTTCGTCGTATGAGTAGCGGATAAACGTACATATAATTTCAAAACCCGTTTACTTTGTAAGCTGAAAAAAATCGAAGAGAGCCTTTGACTAAGAACTTTTCTATCTATCTTCACTTTATTGTGTCACGTCAACTTTAAATATTTTCCAATGCTCAGCTACGACAAATCATCATCTTTACGATGATATCATCAATAAAACTATCATCCTTAAATCGATGAAAGCACTAACAATAATTTATTTATTTATTCGTACATAGTGTGACGATTACTACACAGTACATATACAGTAAGAAACAATAAAGTACAGGCTAGCTTAACAGACGCAAACAACCATGCACTTAATATAAAACTACAATAAAAAGAAACTAAATAATGACCAATTAAATAAATAGGTATTATTAAACAATTTAATATTATGAGTATAAGATCACAAATATATATGTTTATACATATACATATACATATATATATATATTATATATATATATATAATATATATATTATATATATATATATATATAATATTCAATTATAAGATTTTATAAATTGTACAATAACAATGGAGTTATTTCATGAAGATAAAGAGAAACATAATAGAAATAAATAAAACACAAATTCTTAATTAACTATTGGAGAATAGCCAGCTAAACGCTTTTCTTGTCGTAACCACTCCAGTGTTAAGCAAATCATTTAATCAATTCAATGGGTCTAAATAATTAATTCATTACGATTCGCAGGCTTTATCGTATCAAAATTATTATGTGGGAATATCGTACTGAACTATTGTTTATTTATAAATAGGTATGCCACCAAATTGATGTGTTTTTTTACGTGGAGATAGTTTTTCTCTCTTTCCATCCACCCACTTCCCTAAAATGGGATAGAAGTTTGTATGAAAAATTCTGCAATGTTTATTATGGTAGAAAGCTAAACCTTTTATGCGGACTATTTGCACCAAAAATATCATATATTTTTTAAATTAAAAATACATGGCAAATAAAATACCTAGCCCTATACTAACAGACAATTAGATTTTTTATAATATAAAATGTTTTAATGCACGAGATCGAACCCGGTACGTTTGGTGTAGTTGCCAATTTCTCAACCATTACACTAAATTGATCTTCAATATTCTAAGTGGTAAGCTAAAGGCTGAAAGTAAATTGTAGGTCGACATGAAAAGGCGCATCACTAGCGGACCTCGAAATTAATATTATTTCATACCAAGCCTTTTGTTGTTCCCATGTTCGGTCGATCTAATATGTTTGGATGTGGTTTGTATTGAAATAATTTAATAAGTGAGGTCTGCTTTGGACAGTTAACTAATGAAATACTCTGTGACCTTGGTTAGTTTACCCACCCTAGTTCACTTATGGGACCCAATTTTGTTTGATTGAATTAGATTTTACTTATCATATTTTATTTGCATTTGGTTATTTACAAAGAAGTTTTAATTTCTATACACCTGTTACAAAAAAAATAAAAATTGGTCCTTTCCTTTTTAGATTAACATCAGTATTAATCTTAAAAGGAAAAATAAACCACTTCTTATGGACCTCACACTAGGTTAATACTCTCACGTGAGAGCCAAATGCAGACTGAATTACTAGTACAGATTTATGGAATCTGCAAACAATTACATATTTAAATAAGAAAATTACGAAGATGTGTGCGCAAAATAACATTTAACTGAAAATGTATATGTTATCTAATGTTGTGATGAATGGATGAGAGGTGTGTGTATGTCTAAGGATTTACAAGACATGGGTACGTAGACGGGAATGATACTGACCTGATAGTAAGTTATGTCATTTCTCATGTACTCTAGTAGTCCTAAAAGAGACATATAGAATGAAGACGCTTTGACTGATGTCAGTTCACAAATTTGTAACAAAAAGACTAATCAGCTGGATGAGGAAAGCTGAGGGCCGATATATCTGGCGCAAAACGGGGAAGACCTATGTCCACTCTAACGGGAGCTGCAACAGCTTGAAGACAGAAAGGAGAAACCAATGAGAATCAAAATCAAGTTGCGTGGCAATTAATTTTAAAATGATCAATTTTGACTCAACTTTCACAAAAAATTTTAATAGACTTTTTCTTTCTTTGCAGGCGGTGGACTATTTAAAGAAAAGAACACCAGCGCGAGCAGCACTCATGATAGCCGCAGTGTGGCTGATGAGTGCGTTAGTGTGTATACCGCCGTTACTGGGGTGGAGGGTGTCCAGGCCGATGGAGCAGTTCCCACAATGCAAGGTAAGAATATTAGCAAACTAAGGAATCGTGAAGATCATGAGAATCTACACCAAAATTTTGTCATCAACGCGTGGCCCGTACGTGCAGCTTTTCTCCTCAAGCATATATTAGGCTACCTAGCCCCAACCTAGCTACAACACCTTAATCCGAGGCTAGTTCTCGTTGCATAATTTAACTTTTTTGTCTTTAACTTTTTAGGCTTAGAGCCATAAACGCTCACTACCTGCCTGGTTAAAATGAGAGACAACAGCATAAAGTGCACCTCAAAAAAATCTTCAAACTTGGCCTACTCTATTAGCTTATCGTCCCAAAGTGAGTCTTGACCTCCTAAGCAATTGGCTGACCTTAATTTAAAGCAGATCAACCTCAAATTTTATGGTTACTAGATTAATTTAAATATTTCTGGGTGGCCAAGCCAGTGATGATGGATTTTCATTGTATTCCAAATCTACCTAACGAATGAACGGTTCACCTGATTGTAAGTAAAACCGACACCCATGGACACTCATACCTACCTAGTATGAAGTAGCAATAAGTCAGTTGCCGAGGAGTTGTATAAGAAGGTCATCATCATCATAAGCTCATTAAATGTCCTCACTGAGGGGCATAAGCCTACCCGTATAAGGTGATTAGGCCTTAGTCGTCCACGCGAGCCCAGTGCGGATAGGACGACATCCCACACAACCTTTGAATCTCTTCGCAGGCATGCATGAAGGTTTCCTCACGATGTTTTCCTTCACCGTAAGAGCGTCGGATAACGTACATATAATTTCGAAAATTCGAAAACACATTGGTACGTGGTGGGATTTGACTGTCGCCCTCTTGGTAGGAGGGCGACAGTCCACACTATTGAGCCACCGACGCTATATATAAAAAGGTATAGGTAAAAAAAATAAAGGGAAGAAATTTGAAACTCCTGTGACCTTACTTAGTCTTTGAAAAACAATGCACAATTCAGTTATGTTTTTAGAAAATATTTGCAGTAACGAAATGTTAATACATGTACTCGGTTCCTTAACTTTTTTTGTGGCTAAACTTTTTATCGACTAGACTATAACAGATGACGAAAAGAATATAAAGAACAAACTCTAACAAATGGTTTCGGGAAAACAACTTCTTTTTCAGCTTTTTTGTCGCATTCAAGTATCCACCGATAATCTCAAGAGTATTTTTTGGTTGTTTCTCCCGAAACGTATCTGAAACAAATATCTATGCTAAAATAATAGGTTTTCATTTTTTATAAGGAACATTTCGAGTCGTTATCTGACAATGTTATAGTGACGGGCGTGCTTCAGGGATGTAATTTAGGACCATTATTTTTAATACCCTTTCTTCTTAATGGCTTAAGGTAAACCGATAGAAAAATTGGATTATTTGTAAATTTAATAATGTGCTTTCAATAGTCTACAAATAATAAACACACTAATAATAATTATAAATAACGTAGACCCCTTCCATTGAGTAACCTATAGATATATTAATTAAAGACGCACTGGACTGTGACTCGCCGTAGTGTCGAATGCGAGATAGCAAACTGTCGTGTTTGTGATGGTTCTCCAACAGTCATTTGTTTGGTGAGCTATTTGCTAACACAATTATTATAAAATGAAAATCATCATCATCGTCATTGCAGCTTATTGTTTAATATTTTGTCCACTGCAGTAAGTCTCCTCTAATGATTTCCACGCGTACCGATCACAAACTGTCGGCATGCATATAATATTTCTATCGAAACAATATATTGTAATCAAACAAATACCTAAATTGTTTTCGTTTGCTGATGTAAAGATTGTTGACAGAATTGTTTCGATTTTAAAATACATTACGAATTCAAACATAACCTTTTTCTATTTTCAAATGTCGTATATATAGTTTTATAATATTTTAAGGTTTCTTCTTAATGATTGAATTCTCCAATATCTACTGAATAGTAAACTGGCAATGTCATAAACTACCCTCAAGTACCATCAGCAAAAACATCGCCCAACAGTGCATATTTGCTTCAACATAATTAGACCATACATAATTGCGTCGCAAAAACGCGAGCATAGCGTGTTGTTAACTTAGGAAGTTTGCACACAAGACTCCCATGGCTGCTATAACGCTTGTCCACCCCCATTCAACATGTCCCACTTTGTAAGCTTCGTGTGTACACCACCCCTTGTGTATATTGTAAAGGCTGTGTCAATTTGATAGTCGATCTATTAGGGAGTTTTGTTTTGTATGCCTATTTTGTTATTGTTTTCTTTTACTATAGATTTTCTGCCTATGGCGTAATAATGTAATAATGTTTAATGATATTTATAACAGGTATTTTTTTTATGTTATATCGGGCAAACGAGCAGGCGGCTCATCTGATGGTAAATGACGCCGTCGCCCATGTACACTTGCGATACCAGAGGGCAAAGAAATGCGTTGCCGGCCTTTTGAGGTGGGACGGTGGTCGACCACTACTAGGTGGTCGACTTAATACTGAGTCGTCGAAGTATTTACCACCGCAGTGCCAGATATCATCCCGTGAAACAGGAGTGTTATGCACTTTTGTGTTTCGGGATGAGGGCACTGTAGCTAGTGAAATTACCGGGTATAAGAGACCTAACATCTGTTGTCTCGGGTGACGGGCGCAGATAATAACTGTCTGTCAGTTGTTGGTCTCCTTTAATGCCGCTCTGTCATGGTCTGTCGTATCACTTACCATCAGGTGAGCGTCCAGACCGTCCTGTACACTTACAACATAAAAAAAATGTTATAATTTCTTTCAACACTGCATCTGTCACGTACGAACTGACTGTCACGTTCATGTTTGACATAAAATGTGGTTTATTGTTCTCTTATTGACGACCCATGTGGTGTGATGGTAGAATCATGGACTACTACACAAAGGGTTCGATCTCCGGGCATTACAAACATTTGTACGCAAGAATATGTCTTTGTAATCATACGGGTAAGAAAGTTTCTGTTAAAACGCACTGTAGTGCACTGCCAGCTGTCATGGTGGTGGTACATGTTACAAAGGCCAGTAATGATGATGATAAATATCTACTCATATCAGCGTCATCAGTCTCATAATAAGCATAAGCCTGTAATATATACTAAGCAACGCATAAATATACTTGCATACACAAATGTTTGTACTGGCCAGGAATCGAATCCGGAACCCTGTGTGTAAGAGCCGACATTTCAACCAATCACACCACATGGGTCATCATAGTAATTTGACGCCTCTCCCTTCAAACCAAAACACAGCTTTACAAATGAATTGCAAACAAATGTCAAATGAAAATGCTAAGTGATATAACCAAATATCACTGAATTGTCCGAAAAGAAAGATGATTTCGTTCTTTGGAGTGCACGTTAAGCCGTCGGTCCCGGCTTCCATCTGCTATAATTTTGTTTCGACATAAACGAGTATTTTAAGTTTGTTGATAGTCTATGACGTAAGCACCTCTGGCTAAAACCATAGTGACGTCATCAAATATGGTCTCCGCGAATTATCTACAAAGTTGGACCCCATTTGTCAAGGAAAGAACAAAACAGTTCCCCGGGACAATGCTCGGAATGGCGATAAATAAAAATGTTAATTGCCGCTTTAAACAAATTAGTGCGAAACTTGGCCAGTTGTTTACTGTGCCCCCAGAGACGGAAACAAATGGCAGTTATTTTAAATGTAAATTAATGTTAACGCCTCAATCACGGAGTAAACTCTTTGTCAGGGATTTGATACTGGATTTAAGTATGACGGTTCTAGATTGCTTGATGAGGAAAGCATTCTCTTCAACCTATCGCAGTCCACTACTGGACATAAGTCTCCCCCATTTTGCGCCAGATATCCCGGTCCTCCGCTTTTCTCATGTAGCCTTTACCAGCGACCTTCGCAAGTCGTCGGTCCATCGGGCCGGGAGGGTGTCCTACGCTATGCTTTCCGAGACGCGGTCTCCACTCCAGAACTCGTCAGCTCAGTGAGGAAAACAGTCTACTGCTGCTTTAATGCTCTCTCTTAACTACACGTAACTGTTTTCTTATTGCACAGGTGGCAGGCGAATAGGTGCCTTTGTTGGGCATCGCTTCATCATCATTACAGCCTAATTATGTTCAGTACTGAACGAAGGCCTTCTCTAATGATTTCCACGCGGGCCGATCCCTAGCAATTGACATCCATCTGCTACCCGCTACCTAACCCAAATTATCCGTCCATCTGGTTGGGGTCGGCCTACGCTTCGTTTTCCGGTACGCGGACACCACTCGAGAACCTTTCTGCCCAATCGGTTCTACGCACTATGTGCCCTGTCCACTGCCACTTCAACTATCCTTTGAGGTATGTCGATTATCCTAGTTCTCCTACGGATAAAACCTCGTTCTGAATTTTATCGCATAGGGAAACACCTAACACAGTGCATAACGCAGTGTGGCATTTTTTTATGTTATAAGTGTACGTATTACATATACGTACACTTATAACATAAAAAAATGGCTCAATGGTGTGGACTGTCGCCCTCCTACCAGGAGGGTGACAGTCAAATCCCACCACGTACCAATGTGTTTTCGAATTGTCGAAATTATATGTACGTTATCCGACGCTCTTACGGTGAAGGAAAACATCGTGAGGAAATCTTCATTCACGGCTGCGAAGAGATTCGAAGGTTGTGTGTGAAGTCGTCCAATCGCACTGGGCCGGTGGATGACTAAGGCCTAATCACCCTATACAGGTAGGCTCGTGCTCCTCGGTGGGGATGTTTAATGAGCTGATGATGATGAAGTGTACAGGACGGTCTGGACGCTCACCTAATGGTAAGTGATATGCCAGACTATAACAGAGCGGCATTAAAGGAGACCAACAACTGACAGTTATTATCCTCCATTAAAGCCGCACTGCGCCCGTCACCCGAGACAACAGATGTTAGGTCTCTTATACCCAGTAATTTCACTAATAATAACTGTATCAGTTGTTGGTCTCCTTCAATGCTGCTCTGTCATGGTCTGGCGTAACACTTACCGTGAGGTGAGCGTCCAGACCGTTCTGTACACTTATAACTTAAAAAAAGCAGTTAACGTAATATTTATGCCGTGAAGAGTTGCCTTTAAGATAAGTGAATTTAAGGCTACTATTATGGTCTATAGTTCTAAGCATTGTTCAATGCCCTCAATTGCCAAAAGGGTATGGGCTAGATTTTCAAGTATTTTTTATCTGTCGTCCGTGCCCTTACGCCGGCTCCATGAGCGGCATACTCCATCGCATTCCTTATTTTATTACAATGTGGTGTAATTATAAAGCGGTTGGCGAGACGTTTTAAAATAAAAATAATTAATAAAATATCTCTTTTGTTCTCTAACTGAGTTGAATTGCACAAGATCAAACTTAGTCTATATCAAAAGTTGACTGTTGAATTGTACAAGATTAGGATTTATTTATAATAAAAGTTTGAACTATTTGAGGGACTAGTATCTGCACTAGGAGACCTTTATTGCAAACAGTCCCATATTCAGTCGTCTAGGTAGGTTGGTACCTACCTAGACGACTGAATCTGGACAGTGCCAGATATCATCTCGTAAAATAGAAGTGTTACGCACTACTATGTTTCGGGATGAGGGCGCTGTAGTGAAATTACCGGGTATGTCGTGCGCAGTGCGGCATTGACGGAGAATAATAACTGTCTATCAGTTGTTGGTCTCCATCAAGGCCACTTTGTCAGAGGCATATCACTTACCATCTGGTGAGCATCTTGGCCTTTTTTAGACTTTGTAACATAAAAAATGCGATGTACGCTATGCTGCAAATCATTAATTTGGTGTTGATCCTATTAAGAATTCATCAGATTGAAGGGGAAAATGGCATCGCAGATAGATTACCGCTCTGATCTTCTGACCTGGGCCTCTCATTCTCTTAAATAAAAGACGGCATGCGTTTTTAGCGTGCCATCGCTAGTGCCTTAATATTCCTCTGTCTGCCCGTATTTAGTTCGATTCCTGTCACATTTAGCTTTTATTTTATAGTTAGCTGTGCCCTGCGGTTTAAGATATTCTTCCGCGGTAAAAAATAACGTAAGATCGCTTCGTTAAGTCACGTTAAAACGTGCAGCTTATACGACACGCGGCCGCTGTGCGGAACATCATTTACATATTACTTTAATTATCTAAATAAAAAGGTTTTTAAAAAAATAAAGGTAGCCTTAGTTTTTCATTATTACAACAGCTACATGCAAAAAAAGTCACGTCCAAATCTATCCAGTCATTTGAGATCACCCGAAACAAACAGACAGCCAGACCGAAAAATAAACCTTATTTAAGTGTATGTACCGTATATGTAATCTACAATACCGCGAGGAACAGCTAGTTTAAAATATATAATAATAATAATAATTCATTTATTTTAGTCAACATTACATGGATCAATAATGAAGTTACAATTAAAAATTTAAAAAAATATATATATTAAGTCAAGATTACATTTTTTTCCTTTTTAATATAATTATAATAATAATAAATTTCATGAATAAGACAAATAAAATATATTAAAATTTGTTAAAATATATATTTGTGATAAAAAAAAACAAATAGAAAAGTATCTTTTTTAAAATTGAATAACAGTTATACCAAATCGATACTAGATATCATAAAATAGTTATACACACAGCACACCCAGTGTGGCTAGTAACTAGGGTAATTACCCTCGAATCGGGGTAATTACATTACCCACGTACGTACAAAGTGTTAATTGAATTTGCCAAGTTTCAGTTTGTTCGTATAACACGTAGTGGCAGCACCACTTATCTATAAAGATATTGAGCTTAGGTTGTAATAATATTTTGGTTTACCTTAATTCATTTGGTGTTGCTATATATTATTATGGTCGTTCAGTGTTGCTATTGTACATCAAAATTAACACAAACGATGTAATTAACCTGAATAAAAGCACTATTGTTTGGACAAAATTTAGATTGATTGCTTACCTTTACGTAGGTTGCAACCAAATATTTTGAAGGGTAATTATTATAAATATATTTCAAAATGGTATATCTGTACTCTGGGCTAAAGCTATTCTAAAGAGTTTAATTTTAAGATAGATAAGATAAGATAAAAAAAATTATTGCACATAAGAGAAAAAAAATACAATACAAAAGTAACACCAAAAGACAAGTACAAAGTAGGCGGCCTTATTGCTAAGGTAGCAATTTCTGCCAGGCAACCTTTGGGTAGAAGAAAAATGTTTATAGGTAAGCGGGCTAGTGCAAAACGAATCAAAACTTAATCTAAATGCATACATGTTATAAAACAATATTACATAAACTAAGTACACATTACTATATAAATAATTATACAATAAACTAATAAATATTAAACAATAATAATAAACTAATAAATAATAAAACAAATACATAAACTAATGGAAGATAGGATAATTAAAACTACAATCAGAAACAACATGAAGAAAAAGACAACGACAGATCACAAAAAAAAGATAAGGATCACGAATATTTATTGCTTACTTGCAAGTAATGTTAATGAGAATTACTTTTTATTGAAAAAAAAGTAATTCTCATTAAAAGTCTCTTTTTGATACTGCTCTTAAAAGTCTCAAGAGACTTTTAATGAGAATTACTTTTTTTTTTTCAATAAAAACTAACCCAAACCAGACTAGATTATCATTTAGTAATGCACTTCAAGTCAAATTTACTGTCTTAAATTAGGTAGGTATCCATGATTCCGAATTTTGTCGATATGTGATCACAAACATAATATGTGTGTGAAAACACTAATCTACTAGACACATGTAAACTAAAATTAAGGCTATTTTTATTAATTTTCTTTTTGTGAAGTGAATTTTGCTCATTTCTTGCTCTTTAAGCTATTGTGGTGTACCGATAGACTAAGGCCCTTTTTCACAATATGGTATTTTGGCATAAATTCCACGTTTGGCAGGCAGGTTAAAGATAGCAGTTTCAAAAGATGAGATACACTGACCAAATCTCAATGAAATTACTATAATCGATTTTATATCCGTAGAAATCTTCATATGTTTAAAAAACACTCTTTGTTTCTAACAGAAACAAAAACATGTTTGCTATTTTTAATCTTTGCATATATAAAGTAAGAAAACAGACGAATGCTTTAATTTTTTAAAATTTATTTTTGAATTACTCTTACTCAGAATAAGTTCAAGATTAAAGTTAAATTATGTAAAAGCTTAAATTATTCCTATAAATTAATAAGGTCATGTACACCCTTGCCTACCTTTGAGGTACCTCTTTGAGATACTGGCTTGAATAGTTTATGAGATCCGAATGCAAATGAGCGACTCTCATTCCTTCTAAGACGACATAGCCACCATATTTATAATGCTCGTAATATAATTAATGTATAAAGAGCGTCGGTGGCTCAATGGTGTGGACTGTCGCCTTCCTACCGGTAGGGCTGATGTTCAAATCCCGACACGTACCAATGTGTTTTCGAATTTTCGAAAATATATGTACTTTATCCGACGCTCTTACGGTGAAGGAAAACATCGTGAGGAAACCTTCATGCACGCCTGCGAAGAGATTCGAAGGTTGTGTGTGAAGTCGTCCAATCCGCACTTGGCCCGCGTGGACGACTAAGGCCTAATCACCCTATACGGGTAGGCTCGTGCCCCTCGGTGGGGACGTTTAATGAGCTGATGATGATGATAAAGTATGTTTATATTGTGCTAAATATGCTTTGAAGTTTTACTATAGAGAAGAACATGTTACTTATGAAAGTTAAAGTCGAAATAGTCTCAGTTAAGGTATCGCTTAGTACTGCGTCGAATACTACTATTCAACCTATCGCAGTCCACTGCTGGACATAGGTCTCCCCATTTTGCGCCAGATATCCCGGTCCTCCGCTTTTCACATCTCATCCATGGTTAAATAATATACAAAAATCTTAAATGGCAGCAATAAAATTTAGCATTTGAAAATGTATTTCACCCCACCCAATCAAAGTTGGGGTGAGAAGGCAGTAATACATTTAACTTAGGATTATGGGTCAATTTTGGAATTTGTATAATAGCAACCCATTGACTGTTGAAGCCGCGGGCTGAGTTTTAGCTTTGTTTCTTAAGCAGAAGTATTTTAATCGATTTTACATTGCTGGCTTATTTTGGTGATGTATTTTTGGCACAGCTTTATGAGGCGATTTAAAAATTTTAGTCTGTTTATAATCGTTTATTTCTAAATAAAACAGTATATTTATAAGTGTTCGCTCTTTATGGACCTAACTTAATACTTTTGGGTATGAAACTTTGAACTATAATGTACCTATTTATTTTTATGTTATCTATGGCTCGTTCAGTGATTGGTCCTCTAACGTTTGACCCTTGGGGTAAAAACACTGATTTAAAAATATATATATAATTCTCGTTCTGGATTTGTAAGTATTTTTCGCATTTTTAAGCAAATTTTTGCAAAGTAATATCAAAATGTTAAATATATAAATTATTGTATTAACTCGCTGTGATGCCTCTTTTCTAATGCGCATCGGAAAAGAATGGAACTCGTTGCCTCATTGTGTGTTCCCCGAGACCTGTCTTTGTTCAAGGCAAGAGTGCATAGGCTGTTTCTAGACAGGCATGATCCATCCTCGGCCGCATCATCTTTTACCATCAGATGAGATCGTGGTCGAATCTATGGTTAAAAAATAACTACAGTAAGTTGTAATTAATATTTGTCCGCTTGAGAACTTAAAAAATGGTAGGTTTAAAGTTAAAAATGAGATTTCAGCGACTCGAAATTTCAAAATCTATTTGTGTTTTCGCTATAGATGCGGCTGTGTGAATGTTGGTTGATATTTATTAAATTGTGGCCAATAAATTTTTGTCTCATTTTTCTTTACAATTATCAATTTCAAACCTTAAGGCAGGGCTTTAAACACAAACGTTAGCATAAGAAATATGCGCAAAAGCGAAAGCAAAGGAGGTTTAGTCCTGAACATAAAATGTATAGATTCAAAGCCCTTTCCGTGATGAATGTCGACCCAATTGCTTTAATGTAACGAGCCGCCATCGTATATTAACTCTAACCAATACAAATATAACCCATGTTGTTTTTCCTATCTCGGTTCCCTTTTGTACAAAATTTCGGTCAAGTATGTATTATAGAGAATAGAGGGCGCTTAGAGAAATGACGAGAGATTCATAGAGAAACTGACGATGACGGTTGGAATTTGTATAGGACTGATAAAAGTTGATGACATGATGATGATGGTTGACATCACTTTTGTCGTCGTCAATTGTATACAACAAGCTATTCAGCAGCTATAGTATTTAATTGTCACTTGTTTCCTAGTGTATATTTTCTTAAGCGTCATAATTAGAAAACAATAAATAAGTTTAATGTTTACCTGAGGCATCATATACTAATTTGCTTACTTCAGTTACTTTACTACTTCATACTTATTTTACCTATGTAAAAAAAGTATCAATTGTCATTGGCACAGCGTAATCTAGCTCCAGTAAAAGATAAAAGCTTGTACTAAGTTAAGTACTAAAAAATTGATTAGTAGAATGTTCCTGAATACAGTTTTTGCAAAAATAGACTTACAATGAGATCGCTTCAAAGTTTTGTACCTACTACACACTTCGCGGGATCGAATCTGGAACCCCTAGTATAGTAGCCGTCATTTTAACCATTAAATTACATTGGTCAACAAAAACAATTAAATATATCATAAATTCTTCATTACAATAATAATTATATTCAAGCCCAAAACTGAGCTAAGTCTTCCTTAATAATTAGGGCGATATAGAAAATAATCCTTCAAGAGGCAAACAATCATACATCTCCATAGAAAACCAGTTACGATCGGCAACTTAAGGATGCAATTTATCTTTTGGGGACAGTACGAGGCTGGAATATCGGGCTTTAAGCTCGTGTGCCTCCACCGAATGTAGGAAGTGCTTTTGTGTCCCTGGGCGCCATTTTGAATGTAAAACAGCCCAAAGAAGTGTACTGAATCTTTCGCAATACATCTCAAGTGCTTCTATTGCATATTTTTGTTTGCGAAATTGTTTGCAGTAAACTTTATCCCACCAAAAACATTCTGTAAAATACTAGCCAAGTCTCGATGGAGCTGCTTGTTTATCTCGAAAAAGTAATGAAATCAAGACAAAGACGTGCCAAGTGTTGTGTGACTTGGCCGTTGAAGAGTATACAAGGAACACGATACTGTTCACGATGAAAATTTGCCATTTGAAAAACGGTGATTCAATAACCAGTCAATTAATAAAGCTACTAATGTATAATAATGTTCAAAGGCCAAGTTACACAACATTAATCATAATAATAAAGTTATCGCAGAAAGGAACCTTAGACCTGGCACGTCTTTGTCTTGATTTCATTGCTTTTTAGAAATAAACAAGCAGCTCCATCGAGACTTGTTTTTTACATAATGTTTTTGGTGAATGTTCATGCATACAAATATTGGTACTGCCCGGGGTCGAACTCGGAACCCTTGGTTAAGTAGCCGACGTTTCAATCATTAAGCCAAATGCGTTGTCGATATCTCACGGAAGTGAAACGTGGTCGCTCAATAAGGGCAAAGAAATAGGCGCATGTAGAACAGAAATGATTAAATCCGTAAGAGAATTAAAGTTACCGACATAGCTCGCCGAAGTGGCAGTAGGCTGGTCACGTATGTCGCAGAACCTATGGCCGTTGGTGACAAGTTCTAGAGTGGAGACCGCGTCTTGGCAAGCGTAGCGTAGGACGCCCTCCGGCCCGATGGACCGACGACTTGCGACAGGTCGCTGGTGGAAGCTGGATGAGAAAAGCGGAGGACCGGGATGTCTGGCGCAAAATGGGGGAGACCTATGTCCAGCAATGGACTGCGATGGGTTGAAGAGAGAGAGAATATATATCTAAATATCTAGACCTCTAGAACACATAAGTTAATCGTACATTTTCTAATTAAAATCATCCGCCAGACAAAGACTTTTTAGGGGATACTTGCGAACTCAATATTCCCCAGGGACTTTAACTACAAAAAGGTCAGGGAAGAATCGTAAACGTCCCCCAACTGGGACACGATTCGGGATTCAGATATCCATAATAACGTTTAATGATACACTAAACTTTGGAACCAAATTAAAAGGAATCCCCTCTTTCCATTCATCGGGAAATTGCTCGTAAAAATATGGATAAGATTAGAGAATGGACCAGGGAGTTGGCAGTGTCGGCGTTAATAAGTTTGGATAGAATATTATTGTACTAAATTATGGGAAAGAACTTGTGTTATTTGTGATGGTGCCAATTCAAATCCTGTCACGTATCAATGTGTTTTTGAATTTAAGAAATTATACGTTTTCCCTCGTTCTTACGGTGAAGGAAAACATCGTGAGGAAACCTGCGTACACCTGCGAAAACATTCATGGTCACAAAGGTTATGTGCACAGGGCCTTCGTGATCGATGAAGGCCTATACACCCACGTACGGTTAGGCTCGTGCCCCTCTGTGGGGACGTGTGATGAAAAGAGATGATGATAGATTTTAGGATTTGCTAAAGGTCGCTGGTGGAGGTTGGTTAAAACCTTTGTCCAGTCGTGGACTGCGATAGGTTGAAAAGAAAGAGAGAATACACGAATAAATTCTTCCCTCCCTTTTACAAAGTTGGCAACACACTCCTTCGCAGGTAAATTTATTTTAATATTAAGTAGGAAAATAATGTATTGAATTGTTATTGTTTCGCTTTACTTTGTAACATTAATACTCTGTTTTCTTGTTATACTCTTACTGTGCATGTTGTGTTTGCCTCTAATTGTTTATGGCAATAGTAATTGTACTGGTGTGTGTATTTTACTTTTTAAAGTGTCATTTTACATAAACGTTAGCAATCCTAATAAAGAAAATAAAATAAATAAATCTTCTACTCGTATGTTTCCATATACCTGTGAAGTAAAATAATTAAGAAACACGATCTCTTCCATTCCAATTTATTGCTAACGACATTTTATATCCCTTCTGATATCTGTGACACCACGATGTGTCGGATTACTATTGAAGTAGACTAAGATAAACAATAACTGAATGCACAATCTCTCTCAAAAAGTGTCCGCGGCAAAACTCTGCCCGTCGCGTCAGTTGGGCAGAATTTCTATTCATTTTCACGTCGCTCGCTACATGTCTCATAAGTCATGACATAGTAGTGTGCTCGTGCTGTTTATTTTGTTCTCTTTCTATGAAGAGTTAAGGTGAAATTTAAATGAATAATATTATTATTTATTTATTTATAATTACCGTATAAAAAATTGTTACAATAGTCATATATATCAAATCCCGTACAAAAAACCACTAAGGTTTGTAGTGAGGGGATTTTCAAATGATTCAAATGAAAATTAAACTTAAATAATATTAGTTTATTAATACTAGGTTAACTATCAAATTTAATGGGAAAAAATATATAAAATCAAATAATCAAATGAATGATTTCACGTACTAAATATTACAATAACTATACGTATGTGTAGTGCGGCAAGGACATTGTTGGTTGACGTTTCCTAGTGATCGTGCATAGTTAGTTTATTGCAATAATATTCTGTATATATAAAGGCAGATACGCCACCCGTGCCTCAAAAACGAACCGCCGAAAGTACAGTTTGTACTGTTTTGTTTAGGTAAGGGTTTAGATGTGTTCGAAATTCGAAATATGTGTATGTGTGCTGTCCTTGCATCCGGAACACTTTTTTCAGTTGTTTTGTGAGCATATCACGAATCCATACATTTTACATAATTGTTTGTTGATCTAAGGAAGAGAAAGAAGGAGACTATAAAAAGACGGATGCACAAAAAAGTTGACAAACATAAAAATGCTACTTAAAATACAATGCAAAGGGAACAAAACAGAAAGTTCAGTAGCGAATTCGTAGCAATAAATTTATCTTAAAAGCCATGGAGTTTCTGTCAAAGGAGCGAACGACTTTAAAACGTCTTACCCTATTACGTGTACATTTATTTTCGCAAATATCAAAGGGAATGGGAGAAGGAATGCCGAGGCACTCGCATAGGTTGCCTTGCTCTTATTATGTGAGGATTTGTTCAAATATACATATTATAATTACGGTATGTTGCCGTGAAGGTAATGTAGGAATGGTACTTATTTATTTATATCTGGCATTGTTGGTTCGACTCGTATAATAATATATTGAGTACAAATGTGTTCCTAACCTTATGGAATCTAAGATTTGGAACGGCAAGCCTGTGTTTATTGCTAGTGTTAAAATCGTGATTTTCTGAGTTTTGAGAAAATTCTTATAAATTTTTGCGCACGTTCATGATACAGTCAAAAATGTATTGAGATGCTAATGTTAAAATATTTATTTCTTCAAATAATTTTCGAAGTGAATCATGCAATTTATATATATATATTATACTATATAATGATAATCTGCCATTGTTGGTTCACTCGTACATAAAGTTAAAAAAATATATTTTATCCCTCATTTTTTCACAACAATTAAATTACAGAGGAAAATTCTACACAACCTGGAGCCTGAACTAGACGTAAAGTCTGTATGTCTGGTCCCCAAGTATTGATCCTGATCAATTGACTATTCAGTAACAAATACGTTTTGAGATACTATTACTTTGCACGATTCAGCTAGAACAAACAATATAACAAAGGATGAAATAATAACTAAATACATGATGACGCAGGGCAGTGTCGACGGATGATAATTACTATCTACTATCAATAATTTCCTACAACTGCATCTGCCATGGTCAGGCGTATCACTTACCACCAGGTGAGCGTACTGATAGTCTCGTCCACTTAATAATATAAAAAAAAGCTTCATCATCAGCTCATTAAACGTCTCCCAGAGGGGCACGAGCCTACCCGTATAGGTTGTTTAGGCCTTAGTCGTCTACGCAGGCCCAGTGCGGTTTGGCCGACTTCACGCACAACCTTTAAATATCTTTTCAGGTTTCCTCACGATGTTTTCCTTTACGTCCGTCAAATAACGTACATATAATTTTGAAAATTTGAATACATTTTGGTACGTGACGGAATCTGCCCTCTTGGCAGAAGGACAACAGTCCACACCATTGAGCCACCGACGCTTACTTATGGAAAAAAACAACACGAAATGCAATTAGTTTCTTATCAGGAATATTCAGCGGTGGACTACACAGTCATATATCAAAGGTGTAGTGGGAACGATCGTAGATCATTCGAGGAACCTTTGCTCTTAATTTATGTACTCCTATGGCCTCTGGGTGTAATATAGTCCGAGAGCCGGCCGTATAAAAGTCACATGGATCAGATACATGAACAATTTTTTTAGTCTGTAAAACCTTAGAACTAATGGTCGACACCTGCCTGATTTTGCCCGTATGCAAAATTATGACCTCACTTCCGGTTGTAATTCCAGACATTATTATTATAAATCATGAAATACATGAAAAAAAATTAACCCATTTTCAGGGGGTCGACCTTTAGTTCGATGGTTTCTCAGACTGTTCAAAAAATTATTAATGTATCTGATCCATAGGATTTTTATACGGTCGGCTCTTGGACTATAACTACGTGGGACTAGAGATTATTGCAATTATCCAGGTTGAACCATTTTCCTTACTTAGATTTTAGACAACTACAAAATCTCGAATGAAAACTTAAAATAGCTTAATTCAAATAAATGTTTCACAGATACATTACAATCGTCTAAAATTATTATTTATGTGTTTATGTATCTACCCCTGGTTCTAAATAATAGGTTCTTCGAGAACTATTTTTTTTTATGTTATAAGTGTACAGGATTGTCTGAACGCTCACCTGATGGTAAGTGATACGCCTGACCATGACAGAGCGGCATTAAAGGAGACCAACAACTGATAGACAGTTATCATCCTCCATCAATGCCGCACTGCGCTTGTCACCCGAGACAACAGATGTTAGGTCTCCTATACCCGGAAATTTCACTAGCTACAGTGCCCTCATCCCGAAACAAAAGTGCATAACACTCCTGTTTTACGGGATGATATCTGGCACTGCGGTGGTACTTACCTAGACGACTCAGTGTCGAGTCTACCACCTAGTAAATCCTATTAATTCTATGTATATTAATTATAGAGCGTTCGGTGGCTTATCCGGCGCTCTAACGGTGAAGGAATAAATCGTGAGGAAACCTGCGGAAGCCTGCGAAGCGATTTAAGGGTTGTGCGTGAAGTTGGACGTTAATGAGCTGATGATGATGAGGTTAATGTCAAACATAAGAACAATGTATATATACCTACAGATACTAAACCTATATGCATAATATATGTCTACTTAAATAGCATATAAACTAAGTCAAAGTAATTTCACCAGAACAATTGGTTGGATCTAACAAAATCTCAATACGAATTAGGTGGGCCGCAAACCACTTTAATCTGTACAATATATCCACTGTTTTGTAGGGCGTCCATTAATCCGAAATAAGTAATATTGTTGAAATTTTGCTTTTTCATTCACAATTAAATTATGTCATGGTCAGGTAAATCACTTACCGTGAGGTGAGCAAACTGACCCTCTCCTTCACCTAATGCTATAAATAAAAATAATAGTTTATAAAACTAAAAAACGAGCGTGCTAAACACGGACTAAAAATTACAAAATAATTCGAACTTATCAAAAGTCATAGCAAGACTTACTCGTATTTTGAAAAATGTGTGGAAAGTTTTTTTTACTCTTTGGAAAAACTGTTCTTTATATTTCATACATTGTAGTGTTCTTATTATTCAAACTCAATGTACAACTTACTAATTTAAATTATTAATAAGTATTTAAAGACATTTCTTAGTAACAAACTTAATAAGATTCACAGTTTACGCATCAAAATTTAATACACCATGTTATTTTGGTAAGAACATGTCATTTCCCATTATATTTTGCAAACTCTTTCATTTTACATATAAATCTTAGGGCTGGCATCTTGGACCTCCATGTTGGATTTAAGTCACGTGACAATATTTTTCGTATCACTGACGGAAAATCCTGACAGCTACGCATATCATGGGGGTGGATTTCAAACAGCCAGTACGCCATCTCAGGTTAGCCGCCATATTGGATTTGTAACATCGTTTTTTAGCTAGTCATGTATTGTCATCAGAACTCAGAGCGTGCTTAAAATTTTATCCTAATCGAAGACTGGGAAGTAGGTCAAATTAAGATTCCAATATTTTATTTCATTGATAGTTACAAGTGAAGCTTATATAAGCAAATTAAAAACAACGTACAGCCTTTTTACTATTTTGTAGGGACTGAGCGTTCGGATAACGATCGCACAAGCCAAGCAAATTTCGGAATGGTCGATCGTCGGATCGGTGGCCGAAAAATAATACTCCGTGCCAAAGTCCCCATAGCTGAGCTGAGTCGGAATATAAATTATGTAGCATTTATTGTTATGATTATTTAATATTTATTATCATGTTAGGTAATTTAAAAATATATATTTTCAATATCATCTCATATTACTTTTTTTTAGAAATTATTTATACACTTTATAAAATGTTTTACATCATTAAAATATATTTTCCACATGATTTTAATTAATAAATAAATAATGGAAATGTGAAGTGGTGTGAAGCGAAACAGTGGTCCGCAGGGAGTTAATAATTATTAATAATCATACTCGTACATGCTAACAAAATAGTTCTAATGTTTAACCATGCTTACAATGTAGTATAATGTAAGATAATACACGATCCATTTTGAATAAGACAAGAGACGCGTCAGCTCCCCAAGCTCGTCTATTATTTATTAAAACACAAACCATAGACACCCTACAACAAAGGCAAAATTCCTTTATAATTAATACAAATGGCGCCCTTAACACTTTCCAAGGATAATTTCAATTTACAACGCGATAAATTTGCGAAAAACAAAAGTTTAATGTAAATATTAGTTATTCTAAGGGCGTTCTTCCAAGATTAAGTGGCAGTTAGTTGGATTTGTGTGGAAAAGAGGTTTGGTTGGTGTTTATGTCAAAAAGTGTGCAGGTCTGGATGCTACCTGATGGTAGGTGATAAGCCTGGCCATGACAGAGCGGCATTGAATGAAACAAACAACTGATAGACAGTTATTATTTTGCATCACTGCCACACTCCGTCCGTCACCCCAGACAACAGGTGTTAGGTCTCTTATACCCGGTAATTTCACTAGCTACTGTGCCGTCTTTCCAAAACACAAAAGTGCATAACCCTCGTATTTCACGGGACAATATCTGGCACTGCGGTAGTACCTGCCTAGATGAGTCAGTACCGGGTCGCGGGTGCCGTAAGACGTGAATTAGGTAATTTCGCGATTAGTACACATTGCGACAACACTAATTGTGATTTTACGAATTAAATCGCGTCATACACACTATTTTTATTATTCTCCTGACCTTTCCGTGACTTTGCAGTCTGCCCGTTACCACGGTACCTACGTGTAACGGCCAGACTGCAAGAGTATTATGCACTTTTGGGCACTCTCTCTTCAACCTATCGCAGTCCACTACTGGACATAGGTTTACCCCATTTTGAACCAGATATCCCTTTCATCCGTTTTTCTCATCTAGCCACGACCACAACATCACATGGGTCATCAAGATAGATTGGTCTCACTCAAAATGCTTATTTAACGCGAGATACATATAGGATGCCTAGATTGAAATTTGTGACCAGGAAACAGATCCGCAGACTTAGATCTATCTATGTTTTTACAATTTTCTACAATTCCGACGCTGCGCTTGCCTGTACGTGGTCTCGATTCGAGAAAATGCCAACCCTAATGGCCATCTGTACTTTGGACTAAACACTAGACTACAACTACACTAGAACTCATGACATTTAATAACAAAGTCTAATTGACTACATTTTAAAATGTTACTCTGTGCCCAGTAATATGAGTTGAGCATTCTACTGTGGTCCAAAACTAATCCCCAGATTAAAATATCCGTCACGCGTCCTGCTCCAACTAAGTAAGGATTCGAATTCTGTTATATTCATAAAAGGCACCAAAAGGATTCCGAAATACTTGGTCCTTTGTGTTAAAATGTGGATTGTGCGTTTAACGTTGTATTTAATGCCGCCATTAATTTTGTTGATCGTTATTTGAAATTTAATGTTCGTGATTACATTGATTATGAAGAAACTGAAGATGTCAATTCGTGTTTGCCGTAAACTGATGGTAGATTGAGGTAAGATTGTGATCACCCCTTAACTTCCCGCGGGTACAGTAAAAGGTGACATAGACAAAACATGGTCAATTGACGACCCATTTGGTGTAATAGTTGAGACGTCGGCTACTACACGCTCGTTCACACGTTCAATACTCAGGCAGTACAAACATTATTTATAAGAGGCCATAATTATCATATATGTCGTCTCGGGTGACTGTCCCAGGATTGTGTCAATGAAAATTAATTATCATCTCTAATTATTCTGGTTTGACAATGCATTTAACGTGGATTTAAAATAAAAGCGGAATTCAACTCACAATAAGCCAAATTTCAAGTCCCCAGCCCAATCTATTCGCAAACAACTAAAACACCTTATCTGAACGCGTAAAATTTGATATCGCTATTTTCAAAACAATCCTAACTTAAACTGTTTAGTACTATTTAACGATTTCCAAAGTTAATTAACGGTCTGTTATTGTTTAAGTTTCGCGAACGGCGTCGATTGTTTAATCATAATGTGCTTGGATTTGCTTGGCATTATTTGGAAGAGATTTACGCAAATCACATTACTTGCTATTTGTGCCAGATGACTGTATTTAATTTCAAAGTAAATGTACTTTTAGATATTTTCTATAAGAAGTTTATTTATACTAATATATCTAGAATTTATAAATCTGCTACCCGAGACAAAGGGACAACATTTGGCAAAGAACCTGCCAAATGTTGTCCCTTTACTGCCTCTTACGTGAAGAGTACTTTTGTGATAAGTGAAGAGGACGGCTAGAACGCTCACCTGATGGTAAGCGATACGCCTTACCATTACAGAGCGGCATTGAAGGAGACCAACAACTGATAGACATTTATTATCCTCTATTAATGCCGCACTGCGCCCGAAACCCGAGACGACAAATGTAAGTTCCCTTATACCCGGTATTTTACTAGCTAAAGTGCCCTCATCCCGAAATGGGATTCCTGAGACGATATCTAGCACTGCGGTGGTACCCACCTGGAAGACTCAGTACCGAGTCTGCCACCTAGTAAAAGTAATATGATTTGAACCTTACTCACAATTTCTTGTGTCATTTCAGATGTAAAAGTGTATCAAGACGATACACTTTTACATCTAAACATATCAATAAAACACATATTCAAACTATGAAGGCCTAAGAGCCATACAGCTGTGGTGACAACGTTCTCAGCAGCTGTCACTTAATCCGCGTTGACAAGCAGGGCTTCAATTCCACTGACTTATTTGACATTATGGCACCATTACAGCACTTAACAATCGAACTGTAAATTTGGTATTCCGGTAAAACTTTGATGTTTGAAGTTTCAAATGGTAGTTGTATAGTAGAATAAATTGGTTAATGGTGTTACCAATTAAAATTTACCACTAAACAGAACTAATGAGCGCATAATGCTACTAATAGTGTATCAAAAACTATTAGCAAGAAAGAAAGAAAAAAATCTTTATTCAAATAAATCTGTTACAGATACTTTTGAATCGTCAATTGTTATTATTATCATATTTTTTGTGACTCTACCACCGGTTCGGAATAAGTAGGATCTTCGAATTTTAAAATTATCAGAATTGTAGCCCAGGTCATGACATAATGTGTAGTTCTAGGACATTCAATAGTTTATGCTGCCCCACAAAATTAAAATAAAAAAATACGAATCCATTAAACATTATCTATGTTTAATGGATTCGTATTTATATATAATATAATACATACTTTCCATTTTATATGGTTCTACAAAATTTGATATGCTTTCGCAGTATCATAGATCAACTAATCGACAATAAGAGCGCCACGTTTTGAACGTGAAACTTCGGAAACGAGCCCACACTCATAAGCTTACGGGAAATCACGTCTGTAACGAGCCAACTCTAATGTTCTGTTCAAATTACAACGAGCGGGGTATTACGGCGTCTTAGAAACTTATTATCAAATTACTCACAAATTATAAGCCTATGCCGTATTCCAAGATTAGTTGTACAACATCTCCCTTGAGTATGAAACTTGTGGTCCTCTGAATGCTAACAAACATAATGATACTATATTTGATTTTGAATCGGTATAATTAATAAACAATCATATTTTGAACTTGACCTGTCTGTGTCAAAGCTAAGGAGAATAACATTAGGACCCAACTGTTCCAATTAATATTTCCCTTTTCGCTAAAGGATTTTTAGCTGTGTGTGATTTAGTTTCAGGTTTCGAGCACAAATCTTGACGAGTAAGATTTTTTAAATTAAATATTTCAGTGCGTTTGACTCCAAATCACCTGATGGAAAGTGTATCATACAACGTTTAATAATGCCTATTCACTTAAAATTCCCTAAATAGTATGTATCGGGAAATACAGACATATCAAAGTCATTCCACTGCCTTGCTGTTCAGTCGATCAATGAAAAACTGAACTTTTTAGTACAAATGGGTGGTATATCGAAAACAAAGGGGTGGAACCCGTCCTTACGACGAGTTATCCGGTAAAGATATGGTGCTTAAGGAATAAAATTGTGCAATTCCAATGGACACTCTCCGGAATGCAACATGTAGAAGAAGGTCACCTTATTTTATCATGCATCAAAATGCTTTGGAGCATATTATGACTTGTAATATCGCGAAGTAGTAATATGCTATGATATTATTATCAACCTGCCTGTACCGTATCGTGTAGTAAACAATTAAAAGAGAAAATCAAAACTGTAGCTGTCATTCGCTACACCTGGAAAACAAGCCTTTTACGCCTGCAAGCAACATGTTATTCGATTCATGTGAACTTGCCCCTCGAGTCAGGATCAAAACCAATTACCACCGCCAATTCTAACTCGCAAGCCCTGCGGCGTTATGACGTCATACAAGTGACGTGTGAGCTCTTTAGCCCTCGAGGCCAGGCCTTCCGAATCCCGTGGATTGACCCGAATATCGTTAGTTAATAAACTTTAGTCGTCTTATGGAAGTAGGGACAGTTGAAAGTAAGTAATAATTACTTGAATCGAATATCTCTATGTTCCGACTACCTTTGCGGCTTGGCAGGAAGGCTTAGTTCCCTGCATATGCTGTAAGGAAGATAAGAAGTCTCACTGATATTGAGACTGCAAGACTTGTGTATTTTAGCTATTTTCACAGCGTGATGTCTTATGGTCTACTTTTGTGGGGGTCTGCTGCTGATCTACAAACAATTTTTGTATTGCAGAAAAGATCCATCCGTGCCATATACGGCCTTAAATCACGTGACTCACTAAGGGAATTATTTAAACAAAAAATATTTTAACATTACCGTCTCATACATTCTAGACTGCGTCATCTATGTACACAAAAATTTACATGTATTTTCAAAAAAGTCAGATAATCATAGTTTGAACACTAGGAACAAACACAAACTTGCCGTTCCAAATCTTAGATTGCATAAGGTTGGGAACTCATTTGTGGGATTAAGCATTAAATATTTAATAAGCTACCACAAAATGTAATTGATTTACCCCTGCATAAGTTTAAGTCTCATGTAAAGTCTATTTTAATAAAAAAGCTTACTATAGTGTTGAAGATTATATAAATGATAAAACTCATGGACATGTTGATTTCCACGCCTGCACTACTTTGTTTTTTTTTTTGTTGTCATCTATTTAAATTTATAAATACTTAACTGCTTAATAGTACTTTTGTAGATATTATATTTTTACCAATATATACGATAAAAATTGAAAATAATTTGCTTTATATAATTATTTTGATTACAAATGAATCTGTATTCAACACATTTTTTTTGAAAAGAGTAACTACTGAGTTTCTTGCTGGTTTCTTCTCAGTGGAAAACTACCTCCCGAACCAGTGGTAGCTTCATTTGACATTCATAAGTGTTCTTTAAGGACCTAAACTGAATAAACACTTTTCATTTTCATTTTCATTCATCATTTACCTCTAGATTCAATGTTACTACGAGTATGTTGTAGCGGATTTATTTTCATTTACTCGTTTTATTTATAACTTCTGCGTGCTTAAAGGTCTTACATCGAACTAAGTCGTTCACGTCAGCGTCGTCCATAATTTTGTTTGATAACTTCGTCATCAGAATTGATCTTGTTATTCATTAGTCTTCCTTACTCACTGAAGAAGACCACTGGGTTTTACAAGGATTCCACATATCATGAAAACTCTGTACATCCTATGACTATCCGTTATTGAAAAAAACACATTTTAATTATTCTGTTTAAACTTAGGGATATTTAATGTTATTGAATAAATCAAACATAATTCGTATGTGACGTAGACCAAGAAGTGAAAAAAAGAGTTTAATTATTTCCTTAATTTTAGATAAAACTTTGCTGTCACTAAAGTTTTTATCATTATTTTTCATTGCAGTACAAATAGCGGCAAAATATGAGGCAGTCGTCCTAATACAAAAACTACATTTAGTGTAACTGTAAGAATTGTCTTAATAATTTTATTCATTATTACAGGTACGTTTATTTTTCCAAATAAGGTATGAGATACTGATTGGACATAGCAGCGAGTAGTAAAATACTAGCTGAGACTATCGGCNTTCGACTCACAATAAGCCAAATTTCAAGTCCCCAGCCCAAGCTATTCGCAAACAACTAAAACACCTTATCTGAACGCGTAAAATTTGATATCGCTATTTTCAAAACAATCCTAACTTAAACTGTTTAGTACTATTTAACGATTTCCAAAGTTAATTAACGGTCTGTTATTGTTTAAGTTTCGCGAACGGCGTCGATTGTTTAATCATAATGTGCTTGGATTTGCTTGGCATTATTTGGAAGAGATTTACGCAAATCACATTACTTGCTATTTGTGCCAGATGACTGTATTTAATTTCAAAGTAAATGTACTTTTAGATATTTTCTATAAGAAGTTTATTTATACTAATATATCTAGAATTTATAAATCTGCTACCCGAGACAAAGGGACAACATTTGGCAAAGAACCTGCAAATGTTGTCCCTTTACTGCCTCTTACGTGAAGAGTACTTTTTATAAGTGAAGAGGACGGCTAGAACGCTCACCTGATGGTAAGCGATACGCCTTACCATTACAGAGCGGCATTGAAGGAGACCAACAACTGATAGACATTTATTATCCTCCATTAATGCCGCACTGCGCCCGAAACCCGAGACGACAAATGTAAGTTCCCTTATATCCGGTATTTTACTAGCTAAAGTGCCCTCATCCCGAAATGGGATTCCTGAGACGATATCTAGCACTGCGGTGGTACCCACCTGGAAGACTCAGTACCGAGTCTGCCACCTAGTAAAAGTAATATGATTTGAACCTTACTCACAATTTCTTGTGTCATTTCAGATGTAAAAGTGTATCAAGACGATACACTTTTACATCTAAACATATCAATGAAACACATATTCAAACTATGAAGGCCTAAGAGCTATACAGCTGTGGTGACAACGTTCTCAGCAGCTGTCACTTAATCCGCGTTGACAAGCAGGGCTTCAATTCCACTGACTTATTTGACATTATGGCACCATTACAGCACTTAACAATCGAACTGTAAATTTGGTATTCCGGTAAAACTTTGATGTTTGAAGTTTCAAATGGTAGTTGTATAGTAGAATAAATTGGTTAATGGTGTTACCAATTAAAATCTGCCACTAAACAGAACTAATGAGCGCATAATGTTACTAATAGTGTATCAAACACTATTAGCGAATTTTAAAATTATCAGAATTGTAGCCCAGGTCATGACATAATGTGTAGTTCTAGGACATTCAATAGTTTATGCTGCCCCACAAAATTAAAATAAAAAAAATACGAATCCATTAAACATTATCTATGTTTAATGGATTCGTATTTATATTAATATATACATACTTTCCATTTATATGTTCTACAAAATTTGATATGCTTTCGCAGTATCATAGATCAACTAATCGACAATAAGAGCGCCACGTTTTGAAACGTGAAACTTCGGAAACGAGCCCAACTCATAAGCTTACGGGAAATCACGTCTGTAACGAGCCAACTCTAATGTTCTGTTCAAATTACAACGAGCGGGGTATTACGGCGTCTTAGAAACTTATTATCAAATACTCACAATTATAAGCCTATGCCGTATTCCAAGATTAGTTGTACAACATCTCCCTTGAGTATGAAACTTGTGGTCCTCTGAATGCTAACAAACATAATGATACTATATTTGCTTTTGAATCGGTATAATTAATAAACAATCATATTTTGAACTTGACCTGTCTGTGTCAAAGCTAAGGAGAATAACATTAGGACCCAACTGTTCCAATTAATGTTTCCCCTTTCGCTAAAGGATTTTTAGCTGTGTGTGATTTAGTTTCAGGTTTCTAGCACAAATCTAGACGAGTAGGATTTTTTAAATTAAATATTTCAGTGCGTTTGACTCCAAATCGCCTGATGGAAAGTGTATCACACAACGTTTAATAATGCCTATTCACTTAAAATTCCCTAAATAGTATGTATCGGGAAATACAGACATATCAAAGTCATTCCACTGCCTTGCTGTTCAGTCGTTCAATGAAAAACTGAACTTTTTAGTACAAATGGGTGGTATATCGAAAACAAAGGGGTGGAACCCGTCCCTACGACGAGTTATCCGGTAAAGATATGGTGCTTAAGGAATAAAATTGTGCAATTCCAATGGACACTCTCCGGAATGCAACATGTAGAAGAAGGTCACCTTATTTTATCATGCATCAAAATGCTTTGGAGCATATTATGACTTGTAATATCGCGAAGTAGTAATATGCTTTTTTATTATCAACCTGCCTGTACCGTATCGTGTAGTAAACAATTAAAAGAGAAAAACCAAAACTGTAGCTGTCATTCGCTACACCTGGAAAACAAGCCTTTTACGCCTGCAAGGCAACATGTTATTCGATTCAGTGTGAACTTTGCACCCTCGAGTCAAGGATCAAAACCAATTACCACCGCCAAATTCTAACTCGCAAGCCCTGCGGCGTTATGACGTCATACAAGTGACGTGTGAGCTCTTTAGCCCTCGAGGCCAGGCCTTCCGAATCCCGTGGGATTGACCCGAATATCGTTAGTTAATAAACTTTAGTCGTCTTATGGGAAGTAGGGACCAGTTGAAAGTAAGTCAATAATTACTTGAATCGAATATCTCTATGTTCCGACTACCTCTAGATTCAATGTTACTACGAGTATGTTGTAGCGGATTTAATTTTTCTTTTACTCGTTTTTATTTATAACTTTCTGCGTGGCTTAAAAGTCTTAACATCGAACTAAGTCGTTCACGTCAGCGTCATCCATAATTTTGTTTGATAACTTCGTCATCAGAATTGATCTTGTTATTCATTAGTCTTCCTTACTCACTGAAGAAGACCACTGGGTTTTATAAGGATTCCACATATCATGAAAACTCTGTCCATCCTATGACTATCCGTTATTGAAAAAACACATTTTAATTATTCTGTTTAAACTTAGGGATATTTAATGTTATTGAATAAATCAAACATAATTCGTATGTGACGTAGACCAAGAAGTGAAAAAAGAGTTTAATTATTTCCTTAATTTTAGATAAAACTTTGCTGTCACTAAAGTTTTTATCATTATTTTTCATTGCAGTACAAATAGCGGCAAAATATGAGGCAGTCGTCCTAATACAAAATACATTTAGTGTAACTGTAAGAATTGTCTTAATAATTTTATTCATTATTACAGTACGTTTATTTTTCCAAATAAGGTTACGAGATACTGATTGGACATAACAGCGAGTAGTAAAATACTAGTTGAGTACTATCGGCAGCGGTGAATAAAGATGGTAAAAGGCTCAGACGTATACCATACTAAATATTTATTGTTTTGTATTTTTTTCATATACAATAATAACTGCAAATAGCCTTTCTAGTACAACAGAGTAAATGCTGTTATTAAAGCTAATACGTGCAACCTTTTCGAACACCGTTGAGAGAATAAATGTTCTTTATCAACGCAGAAGGGTACGCAATCTTTTCTATCAACGAAAATCATTCGTGATAAAGATGCTCTATGATTTTCTAAGTGTTCCGTTTTCCAATTCCATTAGGGGACCCTAAAAGCGACGGGGCCTTCCCTTAGGAAATTAAAGCTCCCCTGCGCCCGGGATTTTACATTTTAATGTGGTCACCGTTCACACCAAACTGTGACTAGGATTTACTAATTAATAAACTTGTACTTGTGTATTAAAGCAATTTATGAAGGATAATTTTGTTGTGATTTCGATTATTTAATCAAGTCAAACTCAAAGCTTGAATGTGAAATATATAGAAAATTACAAATAAATAATTAACCGAAAATAATAAGTTAAACTTTTGGTACTGATATACCATAACATTGAATTTTTGCCTTAAAAAAAATTTAAAGCAGTCGTTATGACCGTTCTGCGATCAAAAGGAGAAAATTTCAGAAAAAAACAGATATTACACAGAGCTACTTTATATGTATGTACACACGAAGACATAGCCAACAGGTTGGTGTTCCTGTTAGTCGCTGTGATCAGGGCACATAGTTCATAAAACCAATTATCGTTGGTACAAAAAGTTTGTTGCGTGGCGTCCATGTAACGTAAAAAAAGCGTACGCCGAAACCCAGCAGCTGGTCTCGTTCGTGACCTGTTTGATTTCGCGTGAAGCAGATAGTAGCGACTGCTAGGGATTGTTCTTCGTGGAAACACAGGCCTTTGCGCAGCATTTTTTAAGGCTGTAATCATGAAATTTATTTAATATTTATGAATGACGTAATATTCATAGTATATTTGCGGGATCAAAACATGTGTGTCCGGTATCATATAGTTTTAATCAATATATTGGAACATTAGTAGTGGTTTGGTTTTTTATAACTTTATTATTTTTGATAGAAGTCATTAAACGGACTTGGAGATAAACAAACAATAAATATCAAGTACATATATTTTAATGCATCTATACCGGTGTAATTGATGTCATTATAAACGAAGGTCACATTCTATCAGGTAGCCCACAACCGATTGCTCCCACTCGTTTTCAATATAGAATAAAAGGCATAAATACCAAAGGTTTAATTAAAATTGACTGAAAATTTGCAACATCACAGTCGATCTCCGAAACCTTACGAATCTTGGGAAGAGTTCCGTCCATATTAAAAAACGAGATTCAACGTTGATCTTTATTTGAGTTAGGAAGGGATAGCGCTATGCACGGTAAATAGCGGCATCCCTTTCTAACTCAGTTTAAGTAAAGACCAATGCTTCAGTCTCGTTCTTGCCTCGAGAATACGGACCTCAGAGAGAACAAAGATTATCATCATCGTATTTCATGTTGATAATGAAAGCTTGTGATAGATGCTAATGATAAACTGAATCCATTACTCAAACACAACTGGTTGTCTATTGTTTTTCAGAGCGTTCCTAGTTAATTTTTGGTTATGGTAGTCATTCAGTTATGGCGGTTGGTCAGTAGTCATAATCAAATAAAAATGAATATAGCTCTAATAGGGATAACATAAGAAATGATTTCATCCGTAAGAAAACTTAAGTTGCCGACATAGCCCGCCGGATAAGCAACTTGAAGTGGCAGAGGGCTGGTCACGTAATTCGCAGAACCGATGGCCGTTGAAGCAGACGAGTTCTGGAGTGGAGACCGCGTCTCGGCAAGCGTAGCGTAGGACGCCCTCCGGCCCAATGGGCCGACGACTTGCGAAAGGTCGCCGGTGGAGGCTGGATTAGAAAAGCGCGGGACCGAGATACTTGGCGCAAAATGGGGGAGACCATTGTCCAGCAGTGGACTGCAATAGGTTGAAAATGAAACATAATTTTTACTTTTAATAAATTCGAATATTAAGTAGTTAGCTATCGAAAGATTGCGTCACTGTCTTGTCACTGTTTTTGAGTCATTAGTTGTCTGTGGAATCACTCCTAAATAATTGCCACTTGTCTAGACACACAGGTTGAGGTTAATTTAGATCAAAATCGGCACACATTAAAATGGCTACCCTCGAATTTCGATAATGATTATTGGCCCGAAAGCCCCCTAAACGTCCCGAGTAATTAAAATACACGGTGTCAAATTAACGAGGATTTATCGGGCTTGTGTGGTACTTTAAGTTCTATTCGATCATAATGATATGGTAAATTACATAATATATTGTTTCCAATGAACCAACGAAACCAAAATCAAATTATTCTTCCTCACAAATGACAAATTTTTATGAGTTAAGCAAGATTGCGTGACAGAAGTAAACAAGAGTTTAAGTACTTGCATATTTTTTATGATAAAAGTGTACAGAACTGTCAGGATGCTCACCTGATGGTAAGTAATACGCTTAACCTCATGATCATGGCAGAGTAGCATTGATCCAAAACTAAAAACAGTTATTCTCCATCAGTGCCGCACTGCGCCTCTCACCCGAGACAACAGATTTTAGGTCCCCAAACCAGTAATTTTACTAGTTACAGTGCCCTCATCTAAATAAAAAGTGTGTTACCAGAATACTTAGTAATATTATTTGCAGTCCACCGTATTTTAAGTATTTAGTTTGTCAGAACGGTGTAAATAAAGGAATATTTCAATGTATTCACAACGCCCGTTTTATTAAACGACGCAAAAGAAGAACTCGTTGCGTTTGCATCCTTCTTTGTAACTATGTATTTACTTTTGCTAGTGTCAACTTTATGTAAACTACTATTTAGAAACAAGGTTTGTAATGTAGGATAGTCAGGCTTCAGCACGAATATGTATGCTCGCCTGGAGTGACATTATGGAATCTGAGAAAACTAGCGACAAATGTCTCGAGTGCTCCAAGTGGGTGGGTTCACAGAAGACCAAACCTGTTACTAGGTGGAAGACTCGGTACTGAGTTGTCTAGGTACCACCGCAGTGCCATATAACGTCCCGTGAAATACCAGTGTTTTGCACTTCTATCTTTCGGGATGAGGAAGAAATTACCGGATATATGAGACCTAACATCTGTTGTCTCGGGTGACGGGCGCAGTGCCGCAATGATGGAGAATAATAACTGTCTATCAGTTGTTGGTCTTCATCAATGCCGCTCTGTTATTTTCAGGCGTATCACTTATCATCAAGTGACCGTCCTGACCTCTGTTTAGGTGCATAACACTCCTATTTTACGGAACAATATCTGGCACTGCGGTGGTTTCAAAGACGACTTAGTATTAAGCCTTCTACCTAAGTTGAGTTAAGAAAAAACATAAGTTGATTCATAAGACATCAATACTTATTCTCCTCTTCTTATCGAGTCTTATCTTCTTCGAACAGTTATTGATGAAGTATCACATATAATGTCCTAATTTAATCAGTAATATCACTTGTGGGATAACGCGGGCGCCTCGACCGATTCGATATCCCTTAAGCCGGTATGGCATTTTAATAAATTCTATACGATACGACTTGTTGCTCGACGACGTTTGTGCATAAGCGAGCGTTTTGTTGTATCGTATATAGTATAGAACGATTCACGAAGTATGACCGCAAATGGCGGCGATCTGCGCTGCGGTGATCTGATTGAAGACTGATTTCTATTCAACCTATCGCAGTCCACAGCTGGACATAGGTCTCCCCCATTTTGCGGCAGATATCCCGGACCTCAGCTTTTCTCATCCAACCTCCATCAGCGACCTTTGAAGACTGTTTTAATAAAAGTTAAAATAATAGAAATATTGAAACCTGACAGCGTAAACAAATACAAAATATTGCGTCGCCGCCATCGCACTTATATTACCTATTGCTTACCGTCAGGTGAGCGAGGCGAGCTGACCATATTGTACACTTTGAGACATAAAAAAAGCGAATTCGATGTTGTTACGATAAAACCCTCGATATAAAATAAACACAATCTCACTCAAAAAGTGTATGCGGCAAAGTTCTGTCATCGCGTAGTTGACCAGAATTTTCATTCGCTACATGTGAATTTTGATTTTTTACCCTTCCAATGACGCATTAAGGTCAACATTTAAATGAATAATTTTATGTCATACATAAATATAACAATAGAGCGTCGGTGGCTCAATGGTGTGGACTGTCGCCTTTCTACCGGGCGGGCTGAGGTTCAAATCCCGGCACGTACAAATGTGTTTTCGAATTTTCGAAAATATATGTACGTTATCCGACACTCTTACGGTGAAGGAAAACATCGTGAGGAAACCTTCATGCACGCCTGCGAAGAGATTCGAAGGTTGTGTGTGGACACGTCCAATCCGCACTGGGGCCGCGTGGACGACTAAGGCCTAATCACCCTATACGGGTAGGCTCGTGCCCCTCGGTGGGGACGTTTAATGAGCTGATGATGATAAATATAACAATATGTCAATGTATGTACGTATGTACGTCAAACAACGTACGGCTCGGACTTTTTTGGTTGATATTTCTTCGTGGTTGTGCATCTAGATATTTTCTTCTTTATCTAAGGATGAACCGCTCCATTCAATCACGATACGCGCTCCCTTACCAAGTACGACGTCCCTCCGTATCCCATTTTATGGGGGTCACAGTGACCTCACTGGTATTGCAGTATAAATAAATAAAGAATACGCTGAAAAGGTGCATTGCCGTACGAATACTATACAATGTTTGTCGTGTAATTTTTGACAAGTGCTACTAAACCGATAAATTCGACATGAAGATATCCGTCGGATAACCAAGGTTATCGACATTTGTCTTAGAATTAGCACATCATCATCATCAGCTCATTAAACGTCCCCACTGAGGGGTACGAGCCTACCCATGAAGCCGTAGTCGTCCACGCTTTGTTTTTTCTGGTGCGTGCACCAATGATATAACAAAGTATAGATTCGTGATATGCTCACAAAACAATCGAAAGTGTTCCGAATGCAGCGACAGCACACATACACATATTTCGAATGAGCTTACATTTCCTTTAACAAAAGAGTAGAAACTGTAATCTCTTCGGTGGTTCGTTTTTGAAGCACGGATGGCGTATGTACCTTTATGTATACAGAATATCATTGGTATGCACTGTATGAATATTCATATGCATAAAAAGTGTTATTTGAATATTACAAGTAGACTCTCCAATTGTATTTATATTTAATAGATTTGTTTATTTTTGTTATTATCTGAACATTTAATTCAATCGTCATTTTAATGACGACCCATTTGGTGTTGCGGTTGAGAGGTCGGCTGAAACACCAAGGGTTCCGGGTTCGATCCCCGGGCAGTACAAACATTTGTGTGCATGAACATGTCTGTTTGTAATGGTCTGGGTGTTTTCTATGTATGATATGTATGTATTTACGAAAAAAAAATGTATTTAAGTATATTTATCCGTTGTTTAGTACCCATAAAACAGGCTTCACGCTTAACTTGGGGCTAGATGGCGCTGTGTCAATGTCAATGGATATATATTTATTTATTTATTTAATGTTGAGCCTGAAAGTGGAAGCAGTGACTGAAAAGTTGAGAGGAGATCGGTTAGCTTGGTATGGACATGTCATGGGGAGGGAAGAATGGCATATTACGAAGCGAGTATTAAATTTGCATGTGGATGGATGCGTAGACAGAGGAAGGCCAAAGTATAGATGGATGGATTGTATAATAAGGATATGAGTGTAAAGGGAGTTTATGTGGATGTCACAGCTGATAGAGACGTATGGAAGAAAAAGTAATGGGATAAGGGCAGGGAAATAATGATCAGGGCGGGGTAGCTGACATAGAACTGCGAAAGTAAACCCAACCCCCGTCCACAGACGCGCGCGATTGGACACCCTTGGGTTTCTAGTGGGTGATTCCGTCGCCATGGCGAGCCCACTCCCCCTTGGAGTAGACCCGCGACTGCGACAGACTAGTCCCACATAACCCCGTCATGCCAGTGGCGAGTGTGAAGAGCGGGGTGTCTTTCCCCAAGGCTAAAAAAAGAAAAAAGGGGAATGATGATGATGATCTGAACATGATAACAAACTCGCTAACCTGATGATTAATGACACTTATAAAAAAGCTTAATCATTCAGTAGGATAATTCATGTTACCCTTTATACAGTCAGCTGATACGAAAACGGGATGGCGTTACTTCCATGTTTTGCTTGGCAAATGAAATCTAATTAATCAGCCCCAATCCTTGAGGAAGGTAGACATGATTTATGCGGGCTGCTTGTAAATTACCCTGAGCAGGTGCAATGAAATGTTCTTGATCCTTGTAAAAAAAATTCAAGTGAAATATACGAAAATGGAAATTTTAAACCAGATTTTGTTTATAGTAATTTTTTTCAACTTAAGCAGTAGAGCAATTGTACCCTATAAATAAACGATACATATAAATAAATTGAACTGTTTCGAATATTATAATGATGATAAAAGGTTACATAAAACTAAGGTGGTGATTAGGATAATGATGATGAATAAAAAGATACATAAAACTAATCTGGTGATGACGATAATGATAATGAATAAAAAGATACATAAAACTAAGCTGGTGATGATGATAATGATGACGAATAAAAGAATACATATAAATAAGTGAGTGATGATGATAATGATACATAAAACTATGATGGTGTTAATGATAATGATGATGAATAACAGGATACATTCAACTAAGCTGGTGATAATAAAAAATAGGATAATAATAGATAATGTACCACTTACCCACTGATAATCATGGTGCCAAGTAAAAACAGGTGTAAACCTTGGAGTACTTACGTACAATTCGATTATCCGAACAGAGGCGCGTAACCCGGTCAAAAGCACAACCTCATTCAATAATCTGCATGGCAGACGCGCACAAAGAATAAAATGTTGGCGAATACTGCCTTTTCATTTCGAATAAACGTTAATATGGGAGTTATAGAGCGTCGGTGTCTCATTGATGTGGACTATTGTCTTCCAATCTGGAAGACCAGGTATAAGTTTAAATCCCACCACGTACGATGAGTTTTCGAATATTCGAAATTATATGTACTGTTATCCCACGCTGTCACGATGAAGGAAAACATCGTGAGGAAACCTGCGTACGCCTAAAGAGATTCAAAGGTGGTGCGTGAAGTCAGCCAATCCGCACTGGGCCCGCGTGGACAACTACGGCCTATACACTTGTAACGGTAGGCTGGTGACTCTCGGTAGGGACGTTTAATGAGCTGACGATGCTAGATTCATATTTTACTATAGTATGTTTTCTTGCGTAACGTTACTGGTGGAGGCTGGATGAGAAAAGCAAGAATTATTTATAGCAGTGAACAGCGATAGAAAGAGAGGGATTCGTTATTTCTGTTTAAGGGAGTGTAATATTTCCCATGTTTAAAGAAATACAATAATAAAAGTTGCCATTTTCTACATGTAGTATCGTGTGGTCTAGATTAATTCCTTTTTCACACGAATAACTTGAAGAATTACAAGAATTAGAATGCATTATGAGCTGTCAAACTTGTTTATTATATTTGTATTTTGGTAGTAAAGTTACCGGTATAAGAGATCTAACATCTGTTGTCTCAGGTGATGGGCGCTGTGCGGCATTGATGTAGAATAATAGCTGTCTATCAGTTTTTCGTCTCAATCAATGCCACTCTGTCATGGTCAGGCGTAACACTTACCATCAGGTGAGCGTCATGTCCCTTCGATAACTAAGTTATCATAAAATACTATTGTAAGCAAATTGCAAAAACTTACGACAGTACCAATGATGTAACAAGTATAGATTCGTGATATGCTCACAAAACAACTGAATAAAGTATTCCAAATGAAGCGACAGCACACATACACATATTTCGAATACCTTTACCTTTTATACATACAGAATATTATTGGACAGTACCAGATAAATGTAATTTCAAAAAAATCTATGACTCATTTAAATGTATGTCATAAAATAATACCTCGCTGACGCTTCTGCAGCACTAAAATCGTTTCATCTTTGCCGCTGCCGTTTTGGGGGTAAATATTGCAAATCGATACCCCTTATCAGGGGGGATGGAGGAGTTATTAAATTACCAGACCTGGAGCGAAATGGGAACCTTTTGCCCGCTTTCTTTCTACGTTTTTAATTTACTTTGTCGGAGGAAATAGTGCATGGGTTTTCGGGCAAGTTTTTTTCGTTTGCGTCTCTGAGATTTAGCGCAAGCGTTCCCTTTATGAGGTGGAAAGGGCTGGTTGTTTACTTTACGTTGGTATTAGTATTATTAACCTTTATTCACGAGGATTATAGAGACAAGACGTATTTATTTAGGAAACCTATTGTCTATCATGGATATATAATACTTCAAGATCAATTAATAATACATTGAAAAGTAAAATAGGTTTTTAGTCATATATATGACAGGCGTGAAGATTATTTTATTAGACATAAAAAAAATGCTTTATTTATAACAAACCTAGGTTATATAGCAATCATCATAGCTCATATACGTCCCCACCGAGGGGGACCTACCTTTAAAGGGTGTATAGGCCTTAGTCGTCCACGTGGGCCCAGTTCGGATGTGCCGACATTACGCACAACCTTTGAATCTCATCGCAGGCGTGCGCAGGTTTCCTCACGGTGTTTTCTATCACCGTTAGAGCGTCGGATAACGTACATACAATTTCGAAAATTCGTAGACACATACATACGTGGCGGGATATGAAGCTGCACCCTCCCGATCGGAAGGCAATGGTCCACACCATGACTGACGCATTTTTTAAATATTTGTATGTTACACGTTAAATAAAGAATAATAAACCAAAACATTTACTGTTCTGGCGAGTAATGTCAGTAACTTTTTGGCTCTTCTATCCGCTCGAACACAGCACGCGCATAAACAATAGATTATGTATTGTGTGTTGTGAATTTTCACCCGTGCTTTGTACGACCGCTTGTCAATGATGTAAAAAGTATGGATCCGAGATATGCTCACAAAACAATAAAAAAAAGTGTTCCGAATGCAGCGACAGCACACAAACATATTTCGAATGAGCGCACATTTACCTAAAGAAATAGCTTACAACTGTATTATCTTTGGCGGTTCGTTTTTGAGGCACGGGTGGCGTATCTTTATATCTGTGTACCTTTATATATAATACAAAATAAATATCATTGCTTATAAAAAGGTTCATTTGGAATATTATCCTCCAGAAAGACTTCTAGCATAGCTCGCTCCGTTGCCCGTTGACTGACTGAGCTTTCAGCACAAATACCGCAGTTACTATCCATGAAATGTCTGATATAGAATAATCACAAACCAACAATGGGACGTTTAACTAAGCGTCAACAATGCTAAACAATATGTGGCCTACGGGCGTTCTGGTAAAAAAGGCGGCCAAGTGCGAATCGGACTCGCCCATGATGAGTTCCGTAGCAGCAAGTAACATAATGTAAAAATAATATTAACTTTTAGATTCATAATTAGAGAATAGTAGTTCACCGTTCATTTTCAATTATATCATTTTTAGATACATGTTTAATGATACTAATAATAATATACCCGATATGTGTGCATTTGATGATATAACAATTTTTTAAGTTTCAATTCGAATATATATTTTTTTCAAGTTTCTTCTAAAATTAATGCGGTTCCCAAAATCATACACACACACAAAGTTTAAACTCAATAATTCTTAATGGTTTCGGAGAAAAGTGGCTGTGACATGACGGACAGACAGACATAACGAATCTATAATTTGACGACCCATGTGGTGTAATGGTCGAGACGTCGGCTACTACTCCAAGGTTTCTGGGTTCGATCCCCGGGCATCACAAACATTTGTGTGCATGAACATGTCTGTTTGCAATGGTATGGGTGTTTTTATGTTTAATGTGTATGAATTTACAAAAACTATATGATATTAGTATGTTTATCAGTGGTTTACTATGTTCAAGCTTCTCGCTTAATATGGGGCTAGATGGCGCTGTATGAATGTCAGTGAATATTTATTTCTTTATTTATCATGGGGCTAGATGGCGCTGTGTGAAATTTCAGTGGATATTTATCTATTTATAATGGTTCCGTTTTTGCCATTTGCCCATGGAACCTACACGGCACCGGACACGTCGGGGGTGGTCGCGTCCGTCCGCCGGACGCTCGCGTGTCGGCCATAATGGAGTCCATCCGACGCTCATTAACGCCCATACCTTGTTTTATTGTCGCCATTTGTCGATGGAGATTTGTACTAGCGACTTACATGAACAATAACTAGTTAGATGATAGTCATGAAGAAATATCAACAAAAACATGTCCGAGCCACTTGACACATCATCATCAGCTCATTAAACGTCCACACCGAGGGGCACGAGCCTACCCGTATACGGTGATTAGCCCTTAGTCGACCACGCGGGCCCAGTGCGGATTGGACGACTTCACACACAACCTTTGAATCTCTTCGCAGGCGTGCATGAAGGTTTCCTCACGATGTTTTCCTTCACCGTAAGAGCGTCGGATAACGTACATATAATTTCGAAAATTTCGAAATCACATTGGTACGTGACGGGATTTGAACCTCAGCCCTCCCGGTAGGAGGGCGATAGTCCACACCATTGAACCACCGACGCTCTTCCACAAGTTTGTAAACCTTATTACTCAATAAGGTTTACAAACTTGTGGTGAGACAGCTACTTTAAGTAATAGTATACTTGTGTCTCGCTCTGGCCTTAGTGCTAGGTACATCATTGAGGTCTTAGGTATGCACTGTGTGTCCGGAGAGTATCCCTTCAAGAAAGCAACTAAGTATCATACCTATCCGAGCACACAGCGCATATAAATTTTGTATTTTTAAACCTTAATTTTCAAATCCCGACACGTACCAATGTATTTTCGAATTTTCGAAAATATATGTACGTTATCCGACGCTCTTACGGTGAAGGAAAACATCGTGAGGAAACCTTCATGCACGCCTGCGAGGAGATTCGAAGGTGGTGTGTGAAGTCGTCCAATCCGCACTGGGCCCGCGTGGACGACTAAGGCCTAATCACCCTATACGGGTAGGCTCGTGCCCCTCGGTGGGGACGTTTTTTTTTTGGATGGATTTAATTGGATGTTCTTCAATATAACTATATTACCATTAGCCATACTGGAGAACTCTCCAGTATGGCTTCCGGCAACACATGTCTACTGAAGATGTGACGATGGCGCTTACGTCTCTCAATACGGACACTTTGATAGGGGGAAAGATGTCTTGCTGTCTTCCTGGACCTACAAAAGGCTTTCGATACTGTCTCGCCACCTATTATCTTACAAAAATTTGAGAGAATTGGAATACGTGGTAACCCTTTCAAAACTTTTCAAAGATTATTTTTCCAATCGTAAACTATCTCTATTCTCCACCATTCGCAATAAAATACCAAACCTTATTTTCATAAAAGTGCACTTTATTTTACATGTCGTTTCATTGATCACTTTTGTTTATTTGCAATATTGTATTTTTAAATACACTGAAACCAGTAAATATTAGGTCAATTGATGTTAGTGAGCAATGACGTCACGTTTCAATAATCTCATTCAAAATATATGGAAACGTTCCTTTTTGACAGTTCATAAAAAGTGCGTCATCGATTAGTGGTGTCAAATACCCAATTATATCAGTGATGACGAAAATGTAACGTATGGAGTTCCACAAGGCAGTATACTTGGCCTAACCTTATTCCTAATTTACATTAATGAACTGAGATCCATGATGTTAGAAAGTGGTCAAGTGTACTCTTACGCTGACGACACTGTATTGATTTTTACCGGAAAATCATGGGATCACGTTAAAAAGGCTGCTGAAAAAGGCCTAGTTAAGGTAACTGCTTGGCTTGAAACCAATCTATTAACATTAAATAAACTAAAAACTCCACAACTTTATTTAAAATTCTACAAGTGCGATAGTATAAAAAATACTACCTGTTCTTGTGATAGACTTACAAGAGTGCAACGGATCAAGTATTTGGGCATAATACTTGACCAACGCCTCTCTTGGCACATGCACATTGAACTTATCATGACCTGAATCAGAAAACTTATATGGACTTTTAAAATATTGCGTCATGTTACTACTACTCAGCTTCTTAATCAAATATATTTGTCTTTAGCGCAATCAGTTCTTGGTTACTGCCTGCCCATCCGGGGAGGAGCATCCAAATGAAGTTTCTCGAGTTGGAAAGGGCGCAGCGGTCTCTTCTAAAAGTCATGTATTTCAAACCGTTAAGGTTTCCGACAGAAGATCTTTACCTCACTTCTGGTTTGCTTTCTGTACGTAAGTTATATATATTGCGTATCACCCTTAAAATGCATAAATGTTTCCCATACATAAAAGATTACTCAAATAGTAGAAGAAAGAAAGATCCAGCGCCACTAGTAGCGGTAAAAACAACTTTTGCGAGTAGACAATTCCAGAGGCAATCATCTGCCATTTATAATTATTTGAATAAAACGCTCAATATTTATCCAACAACAGTGTTCGAATGTAAGAAATTAATTGTCGCATGGCATGTCGCAAAATCAACTAACTACGTCGAAATAGAAAAAAATATTGGAACAAGGTAATATCAACACAACGCACTAACAAATGAACGCAAGTAAATACACATATAACCACTTAGACACACTCACACGCACGCAAGCATTCACACACGCACACGCGCACATACATGTTTGTTTTTGTGTCTTTTTTTATTTTTATTAGTTTTATACTTATTCTTAATTCACAGATGTATATTAAATACATCTGTGAATTAAAATGTATGTTATAGAAGAGCGGTTTCTCCTAAAACAAGTAACTGCGTTTTACTTACAAGGAGACTCCAAACCCTGTACTGAATTCATTTAAAACCCAGTTACCAAATAAATATTATTATTTTTTTCATATAGTTATTCTACTCTGTTATATAGAGAAATGTGCTTTTAAATACTTTGCCTACTTTACAGGTATTATTCTAGTGGACTGTATTGAAACTGAAACTCGTACTTATTTTTTGCAATTCATGAAGGTGTAATATAAAAGTTCGAATTGTAAAACAACTACGTTGCCTATTCATGCTTATTAATTACTCTCATAATTAATTTGAGATCAAAGCTCCTTCCAGTAGACGTCCACGTTTGGTATTGTAATACCCACTTTTAAGTGAGGAATTTTAAATATTAGTCATGTAAGATGAACTGGAAATATATGTACGCTGTCAGATGTAAGATAATATTTTTCCCTAATTGGGTGTTCTGAGAGGCGCTCGCGGTAATAAGACGTTGGTTGCCATGGTAACCCTTTGAGACCTGTGGCCCCGTTTTGCTGCTCGGAAACACTGTGAATAGACCTAGATAGGCTTAGCATTTGGACATTTGTAAAAAGTGTAGANATTCATAGTGTGCGCAGGTTTTACTTACGATGCTCCCTTTCACCGTAAGAGCGTCGATTACCCTATACATATATATATATAGTAATATTTATTTAGATATACCACGTGTGTATCATAGTAGGCTGTGAATGATGCTGAAAAGTACTTATACAAAATTGAGAGGCAATTTAACATTATTTCAGATTACATTGAGCGACTTATGTGTGGGTCTACAGTGAGTTCATTGCAACTTCTGTCCGCAACGGATAAACACGACAATTTCAAAGATTGGATGAGGAGACTGGAACAGATCCCCTGTTTCAGTATGAATAAACAAGGATAGCTCGACTATCTGAATTTTGTAGAAAAACTTAAGTGATTCGCCAGTTTATATACTACACTAGAATTAGATGACATCAAATAAAGATGAATTTCAGACATGAATGATGTTTATGTTTTTAATTATGTTTTTTAATTCTATGCAGCAAGTATATGGAACGACTTACCCCGCCATGAAAGATAAGATAAGTTTAAAACTTTTAAAACTAAATATAGATTAGCCTTATTTTCGACAACTAGCCGCTGAAGAACTAATTACCAGCTATGTACAACTATTGCCCCTAAAAGATTATTTTCGTTAAGCTTACTCACACAACACTCACACACACGGCACAACACACCACACCACGCACACACACACACCACACACATACTATAAAACACACGTGCGCAAACACAAAACACACGTCACCATAAATGTGCTAGTAACTGCATCTTTTTTAACTGTATAAACTTAAACAACCTATTTTTCAAAATTATTATCAAGCTACAATTTAGTTTCTACACTCACTCCTGTCTCATTGTCATGATAATCCATTAATGTAGTTGCCTCATATCACTAACCTCGTGTAACACCTGAAGAGACGTGGAGTTGCTGAAAATCAGCGTTGTAAATAGGTACTAGTACCTTATTTATCAACATAGCTGAGCCACATCCAATTGCTTCACAATAAAGGTACAAAAAAATTGTTATTGTAAGTACTAATAAGGACCACATGTTGAATTGTGACTTGAAGAAGCAATAAATTTATTATTATTATTTTTAGGGTATCAACATATTTTCACAGCATTACGCTGGTATAACCTGTAATACGGGTTTTCACCAAGTATTTACAGGTTTGTGGTGATTTACAGAGTGGTATCAGTGTTTATGTTGTAATTGTCATCTAGCTGCAGGAACTTCCGAACAATTCGGCATGTATTTAGGATAGCTGCTTTTTGGAGTATACTTATTATGTTTTCCTCAATGTTGATTAATTTCAAACTGTTATGTATATGGTTCGGGACAACTCCAGTGGTAGAAATAACAATTGGCACTATGTACACTTTTTCTTGTTTCCAAACTCTAATTACTTCTTCTCTTAATTCTGTGTATTTATTTACTTTTTCTGCTATAGTTTTTTGAATGTTGTGGGTGTTCGGTACTGCAATATCAATTAAGTATGTGGTTTTATTAGCCTTGTCTTGTAAAGTTATGTCCGGTCTATTGTGATGTATTGTTTTATCTGTTAATATAGCTCGATCATAGTAGAGTTTATATGAATTGTTTTCTAAAATAGTCTGTGGTGAATATTTGTAGTAGGGAGTATATTTATCTTGCTGTATCAGTTTATGTTTATGTGCTAGTTTTTGGTGTATAATATTTTGTGAGTTGGTTGTGTCTATGTGTGTAATCGTTCTGGGTAAGGGTTGCACAAGCCCCAGTTATATGTTGAATAGTTTCGGATTGTGTGTGACATTTGCGACATTTATCATTTGTGATGGAGGTGTCTTTTATTATATATTTTTTGAAATTTTTAGTGTTTATTATCTGGTCTTGTATAGCAATCATAAATCCCTCAGTTTCTGGAAATAAGTGCCCTTTAATGAGCCACAGATTTGAGGCTTTTGTATCTATATGAGCCTGATTCAAATCATGTGGATGTCTTCCATGAAGGACTTTCTTCTTCCAATTCTCAACTTTTGTTTTCTGTGGATCTGCGTTTTGTGATATTTCTATGTCTGTACTATGTTGTAAATCAAGAGGTGTAAGTTTGTAATCATTTTGGGTTACTGCTCTATGTAAACTGCTAGTTTTTGATTTATTATAAAAGAATGTCTTAAGATTGTTAACCTGTTTTTTCCATAAAATGCGGATGTCGATTAGGCCTCTTCCACCATCTTGTCTTTTTATGGTTAATCTTTCTATTGCAGATTTTGGATGTAATTTATTATGTTTGGTAAAAATAGTTCGGGTGGTTCGCTCTATGTGTTCAATGTCGGTATTGGTCCATTTTATTATGCCAAATGAGTAAGTGAGGATTGGTATTCCAAAAGTATTTATTGCTTTTATAAGATTCTTGCTAGTCAGCTGGGTTTTACAAATGGCGTGGATTCTTCTTTTATATTCAGCTATGAGGGATTGTTTTATAGCAGCGTGATCTAGTCCTTTTAATTGCTCATATCCTAAATATTTATATAAATCACCGGGTTTGCATTGCAGCTATTGTCTCTCTGTTATTAATAGTATAGTCACCAGGTTGAATATGTCCTCTTTTTATATGTACTGTTCTACACTTCTCTAAACCAAATTGCATATTAATGTCTTTACTGAATTCAGAGGTAGTTTCTAGTAGTTTTTTCATTTCTTTATCATTTCTGGCATACAGTTTGATATCATCCATATATATTAGGTGTGATACTATTGTTTCAGTATTGTCATGTTTAAGTCGGTAGCCTGCTTGTTTACTATACAAAAGATGTGATAAGGGATTAAGGGCGAGGCAAAACCACAAAGGGCTTAAAGAGTCGCCTTGGAATATACCTGTCTTAATATCTAATTGTCTAGTTGTTAGGACTGTGTTAGGGCTATATAGGTGCAAAGTTGTTTTCCAAATGAACATAAGTCTTTGTAAAAAGTTTACTATTGTAGGATTTATTTTGTATATGTGAAGGATCTTTATTAGCCAGGTGTGTGGTATGCTGTCAAAGGCTTTTTTATAATCTATATACGTACAATGTAAATGTCTATGTTTTGAAGTGGCATGTTTATGTATAGTTGAGTCGATTATAAGTTGCTCTTTCACCCTATGGCCGCGCCTGCATCCTTTCTGTTCCTCGGCTATTATATTGTGGCTTTCGACATGAACATTAATTTTTAGTGATATAACAGAGGTTATTATTTTATATATTGTTGGTAGGCAAGTGATCGGTCTGTATTGAGATGGTTGTGTTGTGTATTTCTTTTTAGGTAGCATGTACGTTATTCCTGAAGCCATGAATTCAGGGATGTTTTGTTCACCTGAGATAATTTCTGTAATATTTTTAGAAAGACTCTTATGGAGAAATGTAAGTTTTTTGTACCAAAAATTATGTATTCTGTCTATACCTGGAGCTTTCCAATTATGTAACCTTGACGTAACATTATGTATATCTTCTTCTGTTATTTCTGAATATTCCATTGTATCTATTGTATCCCATCTTTGTGTTTCTTCCCTAATCCAATCAGCTTCGGTATTGTGCGACGAATGTTCTTCCCAGATGTTTGACCAATATTCTTCGAACTGTTCTTTTGATGGTATTTCTATATTATTGTTTTCGAGTAAAGGTGTATTAGAATTTAATTTGTTTCTATAAAACTGCTTTTCGTTTGTCATAAATAAACTGTTATGGCTTTTCCTTTCTTGTGTTTTGTTATACCGTTTAAGTCTATGTGCTTTAAGAGCAAGTTTTTGTTTTAAGGTGTCTAGGACTTCCTCGGGACTATTGTTACTCTTCTCATGTCTTGTGTGAATAGTATTCTGTTTTAATAAGGCTACTCTAAGAACTATTCTTCGGATCTATTATTATTTTTGATAAATTGTGTAATTTTTCCAATGTCAGACCTCAATTTTTGTATATCTTTTTCTATTCTGAATTGCCAAGCTGGCTTGCGTTCTTCTTTATTTTTTCTCAATGATGTTGATTCTAATATTTTATACTGTAATTCTTCTGTGATAGTAAGTGCAGTGCAGTATATTATAGTGTGTAAATCTAAAAGTTTTGTATCTGGTGAAATATAATCTATCAGTAAATTCTGATTAAATAAATCAACTAGTCCAAAGAGTTTAGAACTGTATTTAAGTTTCGGTAACTTCGGCCGGACCGTAGGGTCCATACCAGAATACAAGATAAGATTCGTTTGGAATTTTTCTTTAATTTCTTGAGTATACGTGCTTCTTTCAGGTATAAGAGTTACTAAGGTGTCGATATCATTTTCTACTGTTAATGAAAGAGTTTCTGTTTGTGTAGATGTATGTGTGATTTGTGTGTTTTGGGATAGTGAGTACGCTTGAGTTTCTGATAGGGTTTGTGTTGTTAACCATGAATTTGTGTGGATAGGTATCATGTCTTCTACATAAAGTGTGTTGCCCAAATTTATATTGCTGTTCTCTTCTTCCTGTATTTGAATTTTAACTTCTTCTTTTAATTGATCTAATACTTCTTGGGACAATAGTTTATTCCTTTCTATGGTCCGTCGCTGGTCTGATACTCTTTGTTCTGATACTTTTATTTCTGGGTATTTTAACGAGAAATGTTCGTGCAGCTTTTTTCTATATGTAGTCATATCTGTCTCTAATTTAGTGATGTAGTAGTAAATACGCATAATAAACAAGTTAACTTCATAGCTCCATTGCATGCGTATTCTTGGTTTTCCTGCTTTGGTGGACGCGGGTAAAAAGGCGCTTGCCTCCCGCGCAACATCCAAAACTGGAGTAGGTGTTCTACGGTTGCCCGACAGCGATGGTGATGTTTGTACCGATGGATTATATGAAGCGGTACTCGGGCTATATGGTTCACTAGGACTACTGGCTCTACTCTCAGTGTCTGTGTGAGTTGGTCGGCTGTAATATATTCGGGTTGTAAACCCGGTGAGAGCCCGCCTGTTCAGCTGCTCACCGCTGACGGTTCGTATGCTGGAACACCCAGCGTCAGCTCCAGGTGTGCCCCGGCGATCACCCCCGGAAGCGGCATTCTAGTTTCTTTCTTGCTCTAGTCTCCATTTTGAATGGGTTACCCGCCACGTTAGCCACGCCAGTAAGATCTGTATCGTGTGTCCGCCCCCACGTGATCAGATGGTCGATCAGGACGTGTGGTTGGATTTTAGGGGGCTTATTATTATTATTTGTAGTCTCTGTTAGGAGTTCACGGTTCATAGACCGGTCCTTTGAAGCTTGCGTGGGGACATTGGTCCAACACGTAGAGGCTTTGTGAGACAGAATAATGAGTTGTGATGTGTACACCGAGCGGCCGCTCGCTCTGCCTGCACTATGGAAGTACACACAGAGCGAGCACCCGCTTGGTGCAAGACTATTGCAAATATGGAAAGAAAAAATAAATTAGGGCTATGGATAGGGTAATTGCTGGTCTAGTTTCTGGGCTATTGATTGAGACAGCGGGGCGCCTGCCAAATCAAATGTCTCATCTTGAAAATTAAGGCAGACGGTGACTTGCACCCGCTAGATGGGCATCCACTATGCGGCGTAATGCCTGGGACGCAACACCGCGCAGGCGGCTAGGGGTGTCGAGAGGTGTACACGCTTTCTGCGCAGACAAACTGGCACCAACTCGCGACTTATGCATCTTTCACTTCCACCCCTCAAGCATGTAGCTCTTGCAACCCCACTCTGGACAGCCAATGAAGGCAAGACAGAGGTGAGAGTCCCGACCTTGGGTGGCCACTCCGGGAGCCGAGACGGTCAGTGTGCACTCTCGGGGGCCGTGGGTCCGTGGTGTCGCTACGCACAACAGCTCGCACAGCTGCCCTGCGGTGACTGACTGCGCGGTGAAACTCACCAGCGGGCGATGGGGTCGTCACGTCCCTACGCGCTTATTATTATTATTATTATTGCTAAGGTACCTGCGTCCGTCATCTCCGTGGTTTATTGGTCTAAACGTTCAGTTCAATCGCTACGTATTCTGAGGGTCATCATTATCAGCTTATAAAACGTCTTAACCGAGGGGCACGAGCCAACCGTAAAGGATGAATAGGCCTAGACGTTCACGCGGATAATGTACACATAATGACTAAAATTCTAAAGACATTGGTACGTGGAGGGACTGCGCCCTGTAGATCGGAAGGCAACAGTACAAAATTGTCTTTTTCGGATGATGATTTCGTTGATGGCATCAGATGAAGTCACAGCTTCACCGAGCAATTGGCGAGCACAGATGATTCTTTAGCTTTCTTGCCTGGTGAAGCAGTGAAGGCTATCTCGTCCAAGAGCAAAATGTTGATAAAAAATATCTATTCTATTCTGAATATCTATCAGAATAAAATATTTATGCAACCTCCCTAGGGCGTTCCTGAAAAGAACTCGTGTCTCGGTCTAGAAAGTAATATTACTCGCCCGTGCATCGTCGATCGTTTTTATAATGGGACTAATGACTTCATATACAATAAAAGAATTGTTGCTCAGGGGATAAACAGAGGATTAAATTCTTGAAGGGCGATCAAAAATCACTACAGAAACGGTGTCTGGTGTGTATCATCATGGGATTGTGCTTTAAAGTTATGGACGTATAATAAAAATAAGGTATACATAATATTTTATACGTCCATGTTTAATGTTAGAATATTGAGTTAAAACTATGATTATACGTCCATGACTTTAATATAGTAGTATTTTGTAACCTCGGAGTTATTTTGATACCTCTGATTTCATAACATTTTAAACTAAAGAGCATTTCTCTAGAGTATATTCTTTGTCATAACGCTTTTCCTCTGTAAGTATTCTATTAATAATAATTTTATAGTTGATTATACAAGATTTACTTTTAAAATATTCTTGATTCAACATTATTTTATCGATTATATTCATTATCAAAGACAACGCTACACAGCTGTCGTCCTTATGTCAAAGTTGTTCTCTAGTCTATGACAGCTATTGATTGGTCGACGAGGAGATGTGAAAAATGGCTGCTTTGCTTCTCCTACTCAGGTAGAATTAATCGAAGTTTAAATAGTTTTTATGCGTGAAACAACCGATTATTCATTCTGGCTAAAGTTCACTCAAAGTCTATTGATTAACTCTTGTAAAAACATCCTACACAGTGATTTTATTTAAATAATTCGAATCAAAGTTGTTCCTGCTGCTCGGATTGCGCTGTTTGGAAATTAAATTATTCTTGTTTTTTCCTATAGTTATTAAGAAACAGCATTTTAATTCAAGTGCAGTGTTAAACAGTGTCTGATTGTGTAGTCTCCATAAACCCATATATATTGAATAACAAGCATTTTTCGAGAATATCGTATGGACAGTGATGAAATGTCACACCCATAGAATTCAAAATACGTTTTGAGAATCTCAGTGAAATATTAGTGACCAAAATGTGGATTGAACCGTTACAGGTGGCAGGGACCCACAGTGCTATATATGAGGCATATTATCACCAAGTAAGTCTTCTTTTTACATATATTCATCGGGTCAAGTAAGATGTAGAATGTTGGTGTCGAGTTTTAATTGATTTTATGAAAAACGCTACAACTATATATTACCGGTATTGTGTGTAATATGATGGTAATTATTCAAAGAGTAATTATATTACTCGTAGATATGTCTATCAATTCAAACTTGATACATTTTACTTATCTAAGCTTATTTTTTAAAAGCCATTTAGGCAGTCATAATTTAACATTATGAATGTATTAAGTATGTTTATTACAATTAAAATTAACCTTTATTCAATTAAACAATTAGGTCATATAATGGGTCAAGGTGAATAGAATGATCCTACTATCATTTTATGTATCAATAATTAAACAATTATTATCTTGTGAAAGAAATGCCAAAATACTATTTATTATTTCCAGGTGGATCCCAAGGCACAGGGGCAATCCAAGCACTTGATGCTGCACGTTTCCTCAAAAAGTCCTACCTTAGCGATGTGGTCCTCAGCAGATATGGGACTTATCAGACCCTACAGGAAAAGGGTATCTTGATAAGTAATTTATTCCCTTTTGTCACTTATTGTAAATAAAAAGACTAGGCGTGGTACATAGCACGGGTGGAAACTCACAACACACAATACTTAATCAATTGTCTATGCCCATGCTAAGTTCGATTGATCCATCTAAATGTCATTAGTTTTGAAGTTGAAGTGATAGATAATTGATTGATGATCAGATAACAAATTACTACCTATATGTCTTAAGACATTGAGAATGATCTCTACAAACAAAAAAATATAAATAACTTGTTAAAAAAGGAAATATAATTATTTCACCATCATCAGCTCAATCAATGTCCTCACCGTGTGTTAGTTAGCCAACTTTACACATAACCTTAGTATCTTTTTGAATTCCTTTTTTTGTCAAAGTTTAGCCTTGAATAATGAGGCTGAAACTGGCAGAAAATTGTAGCAGAAAAAATGCGATGGTCAGGGACCAAAAATGCTTCGGTACCAAAAAAAGCTGTTTCATTCATAACCTTTGACTGTAACGACCAAATATTCAAATAATTTTACATTTTCTATTTAAAAAAGGACAAGTACTTTTTTGATCTGGCCATCGCATTTTCTGCTAGAATTTTCTGCCAGTTTCAGCCTCATCCTTGAATATACAACAACAAGTGTATAGGGTTTAATAATGATTGGTGTCTGTATGTATATATTTCAAATGTAGAGTTCTAGTTGCAATAGAAGTCTTTTAGGTTGAGATTTAACATGTTTTTATATATTTGAGATGACCTGTCTGGTGTAATTGTTGAGACATGGGCTACTACACAAGGGTTCTGGGTTCGATCCCAGCAACAAACATTTGTGTGCATGAACATGTCGTTTGTATTGGTCTGGGTGTTTCCTATGTATAATATATATATATATATATATATATATATAAGTATGTTTATCTGTTTTGTAGAATCCATATTACAGGCTAATGCTTAGGTGGATATTTATTTCACTTTTAACTTCTAATCAGTTACAAAATTGTTATTATAAATGTATGTATAGTTAAAGTTATCAAGTACTTTAGTATCACACATGTCAAACAATCAGAAAGATTTTCTTATCTTATCATATTTAAGATGTATTTCATGTGCTATAAAGTGGTGCGTATTAGTTAATGAAATGTCAAGGTTTCATTTTGAGTGAACAACTCAAAATCATGTTATTAATGATGATTCAATTAGAGGAAACTTGTAAGCTGAGATGAGGCTGAAACAGGCAGATATTATTCTAGCAGAAAAAACACGATGGGCCCGAACAGAAAGAGAATTGAATACTTTTTGCATAGAATATGTTAAAGAATCTAAACGGTTCACACATTTACGGCAAAATCAAAAACAGCTTTTTTGGGGACTAACCTTTTTTCATCACTGGTTTTCGCGTTTTTTCTGCTAGATTTATTGTGCCAGTTTCAGTTATGTAAGTTGAGGACCATATATATATATGTCTGATGCCAAATAAAAAAATAAAAATAAAATATTTTTATTTGAGGCTTAGCCCATAAAAATTGTGAGTTTACAAATTACTTAAAAACTATGTTAGTATGACATGAAAACAAATTAGTGTGACCTATTTTTATCAGTAAACTTCAATAGTACAAATTACATATAGATCAAGTAAACTGAGGAATGAGTAAGATAACTTTAATGTCATTGCAAACAAATATAATTTATTTGTGTTTGATGATGATCTGAATGATAGCCAGATGTTAAGTATTGGACACATAATTATGCCAATGCCCAATATTCATAATCATTTCACATAAGCTCACTTAATAATCCAATTTCCAATTAAATATACCAATGTTGTATCATAGTAATGTATTTTCTTAATGAATTAACTTTCAAAATGTAGTTTGGGATGTGATGGGATTCAGTTGACTACTTTTGGGTTCCAAGCCCAAGCTGGTCATGGTGTATCCTGCCAAATATCGAACGAGGGTCGGGCAACCCGCCAACACGCCATGACCCAACGAGGCGGCAATCGGTCCGAAATCACTAAGATGATATTAGTAATGACAGGGTCATGTGGAATATCTAATATTTTAAGAACTTTATGTAATTAGCAATAAAGGAAATAGGAATATGAATTGGGGAAGGCCTTTCAACTGCCTTTTTAACTAACTTTTACTGCTTCACCAAATGAGATGGATGGATGGGATTGTTTTGATAAAAATATTGTATAAATTTTTTTTTATATAGAGGAAAGAAATTGGAGTGTTTTTTTTTGTAATAATAACGGGACCCATTTTTTTAAATTCTATTTTTGATACACGGTTGCAAATATATTTTTTGGCTCTACCTTCAATCTGTATGTTCCGGCTAATATATGGTTTGGCTTGACTGATTTGGACGGGGCCTGCATTAACACTTAAAGCAACATTAATTAGGATTCATCATCAGCATTACAGCTTCATATTTCTCTGCTTAATGAGGGCCTCCTTTAATAACGGACCGATCCTTAGCAGATTACATCTGCTATCCGCCCCTAGCCAGGTCATCAGTCCGTTTGGTACTTTTATTTTCCCGCGGTACAGCTACTATTCAGGTTATTCGAGCGATTTGTAACAGCCTTAAAATCAGTCTTGACTCCAAGTGAAATCGTAATAGCCAAGGTCGTGTAACACGGGCAGGCTAAATTGTAACAAAATTCAAGTGACAACGCGCAGTCTAATATTGACTCGGCGCGGAGGATGCCTCTCGTATTTGATTACGAATTCAGCGATATGTTATCTGTTTTTTGTCATGTAATGTCATAATGCAGAAGGTTGCGGTATGTAGTGATACTCACCCATAATTATAGTATAAGTGTTTGAGGACGAGGACCCATACTACAAGGGCAATAGGCTGATAAAAAAATACTGGCTGTAAAATTCTAGCAAAAACTGGATGGTCAGGCATGAATAAAACTGAAACTATCACATAAGTAGGTATTCAATTAAGGAAACCTGCGCTCGCCTGCGAAGTGATTCAAAGGTTGTGCGTGATGTCGTCCATACTAATCCGCACGGGGCCCGCGTGGACGACTAAGGCCCAATGACCCTATTCGGTTAGGCTCGTGCCTCTATGCCCTCGGTGGGGACGTTTAATGAGCTGATGATGATGATCACCCGAAAATAACAAGAACCGTAAATTGATTAATTTCCTAGGAAACTGACAAATCCTCGTAGGATTCGACACCTTAGATATTGTACTCATAATTTGACGCGATAATGTCGGTCCACGTGGCCGTATATATACATAAATTCTACTAATTTACAATCCAATTGTATATATATATAAATATATATTAGTTCGCTATATATATATATATAGCGCTATAAACAGAACGAATGAGTGCATATTTTACTATTGAGACACAATTACATTTTAAAATTGGCGGTTTCCCTATGTAATGGTTGTGACCAGTGTTGCCGAAAATCATCTATACTATCGATAACTTAGTTTAGCACAATAGTGGTGGCACACTGCAATACTATCGATGGTATCGTAGGTTAATATATATATAACTGTCGATATATCGTAACCGTTTCTCAGTAATATTGCCATGATCGATCCTATTGCTTTTGTCCAACTATCGATAGCCTATCAATAGTCGACTATCGAGCGGCAACACTGGTTGCGACAGTCATACGGTAACTTTGACGATTCAGGTAGTTAGGTGCCTAAAAGTAGATCCTTAATTATAAAAAAAAATAGTGCCCTAGGTTAAGTATTAATGAATCATTTCAATTTGTTTCTCAATTGGTCAATGATTTGTTCGTCAATGACCCTACACTTTCATATGCCCTATCGAACCGGTCAATTGTGGCCTATTTATATGCCTCGGTGCAGTATTGTAAACATGTGATGCTCGTGTAGTAATTGTTAATGCACTCCAGTCGTATGCTCATTTCGTAAGAAAGAATAAATATTTATTAACCACACACACACACATGCACACCGCTCACACACACACACACCACATATTCACACATACACAAGGTATAAACCAACGAAAAGTTATAATATAAGTAAAGCGCGTCTGTGGGTAAATAAAATTAACCCCGCGATCTCTTTGGTTTAATTATCATCGGCCGATTTCACATGCCATTATGACGAAATTATTTATTTTTATTTATTTATTTCATAGCCAGAGCGAATGCATCGAAATACATAACAGACAACAGAAAGGTCCTCACAAATAATTGTATATAACATCAGGCAGCTTATTTCTAAAGTTGTCCTCATACAAAAATAAACTGTCAAACCGGGATTTACTTAGCTCTTCGACTATAGACGTTTATAGTCGTGTCGTGAACATGGATGGACGGATTTTAGTGTTTTATAAACTTAAAATATGTAATCGAATGGCATCTGTTAACAGATGCGCGCCAAATGTCTTAATATTTTGTGGTTATCCATAAAGGAACTGGACGAATTTTGACACTCTCTGATGTTAGCACAGATAGTATAATATATTGTAATGTTGGCGCGACTCCGTCCGTATTTATATACGTCCATAGTCGTGAATTATAGGTCCTCCTATTGTATTGTCCAAAATAAATGCATTGCTTAGTTACATATAAAAAGTATGTAGGTACTTGTTTTTAAAAGCATATTATTCTTTGTATTCGTTGTTATTATGTTAAAAATTCTTGAACTTGATTGTCAATGTATCTCATGCTATATAAAAATAACTAAGGAAAGGTCCTGTATGATCTCTTACATAGTAAAGTTCGCTTGACCTTTCTGTGATGACATTTACAAGTATCTACGTAGGAGGCGTCTCTAGGGTCACATAGGTAGACAATGCCTAAAAATGATCGTGGGTCGGTTACTTAGAGCTTGTTGACATGTCGGAACTCTTCTGATGNATGCGTAGGGTATGCAAAGTGGGTGGCACTTATCGCAAAAACAATAAAAAATTAACATTCTTGCAATGACAGCCTAGTCCAGTTTTGCATTATATTACTATCTTAAGGTTTCGAGATTATCAAATATCGGATCAAAATTAATTTAATGGAATAAATAACGTCAGTAAAACTAAAATAAAATAATTGTCTAAACGTCTATTTTGCTGGTGAGAACTGAACAACACTATTGTATTAGTTGATGTTATATAGATATCCAATTAAATACATCCTGTTTCACACATCCTGTAGGAATCATTTCTTAATATACTTATTTTTTCATATTTCTATACCGAGTCCCTTTTCGCAGACTTCACGTCCCACCACCGCTAATTAGCAGCGTCGGCGTCCAATTAACGTGTTAGTACACAAACAGCATTAAGAAATATATCGTGAATTTGCCCCAACAGTTTTCCTTAATTAATACTTAATAAATTCCCGAGTTTTATTTACGTATGAGTTGATATGTAGTTCTTCAGAAACGACCTTGACACTCCCATATTTTACTTTTGTACACACTTGATTTAAATATCGTCCGTTGTCGGACATTTTAGAGCTTTTAGTACACTTCGGTCATCCTTTCATAATTGGTAGGATTTAGACCCATCCGTTTTAATATTAATAATAGGAAGGCACTTAGTGGCCCATACTTAATAAAACTACATTATCAAGAACATGTATTTAAAGCTTTACTTCAAATGTTAAGAGTGAAATAGCTCTTCGCACACGCGACTTCTTGAAATTGGAATTGCTATCTAGGCTCAAAATAGCATTTTTTTTTATAACATAGGGAGGCAAACGAGCATGCGGTTCACCTGATGGAAAGTGTCACCGCCGCCCATGGACATTTGCAAAACATGGACTTTTTCTGGGCCGCGCGAAAAATCTCTCAAAACACAAAAAAATATATTTTTAGGTGTACTTTTTCGATATGGATTACTAAATTATTGTTGTATTTTCATATTATTTTTACAATTGGAGTGGTTTTGTTACATGGTACAACTTGTCTACCCATATTTAAAACAATATTTGATTGCGGATATAACTTTTTTTAAATATAATTGTTGAGACATTATCTAAAAAACCTACATACATTTGATAGCTTAAACAAATAAAAAAAATAACAGCATTCCGGACCCCTCGATCCGCAACACTACTATACCATATTAAAATATAGGCTAAAGTCAGAGCAAGCCTGTTGAATTTAAGTCTAATAGAAAATTATCTTATAAAAACATAGTTAACAGTTAAAATTACATTTACACTTAACTTATTTACTCAGTAATTTTCATTACCAACCAAATCCTGAAGACCACTCGGACGCAGACAAGCCAGAAGCCGGTAAGTGAATAAATTACGTTACTTAACACAAATGTATTTACTCGACCTTAACAATAACAACCCATTGCGAGGCAGCGCCGCGAAAATAATTAAGTGGAATAAGGCGCGAAAGTCGGTCCGTCCCTACAGTAAATTAAATTCGCCCCCCGCGACCACTTGACCCTTGTCGGTTACCCATGGCATTGAGCAGTCACAACTTATTATAGATGCACTGCATAAAATATCATCTTCGCAGAGCGTTAATTTTGCAAGCTATGTTTGAAGCACAATTCAATAATACAACGCTATTTTTCGTTAGCTTTGCTCAATGCTCACAAATATTTCAAGCTGCTTTTTGATTGTGAAGGAATTACGCCAAATTGATGAAGAGGACTGTAAATAAGAACTCCTCCTTGAAAGTTTCAGTAACTTTATTTATTAGGCTGTAACGGAACTTTCTAAAGTTCAATCATCTTGATGTAACAATAAATATAATTAAAACCACGTGGCATAATTAGATAAATTTATTAACGAAAAGTAATTGTATTTCATAGCCTTTAAACTTAATTTACGGTTAGAGATTTGATGTTTCTACAAAAAAAAAATCAGTCTACAAAAATGTCTAATCAAGTGCGGTAGGTAGAACCATGCTTCGGCACAAATAGGGCAGCTCGACCAGAGTGACTATGATCTCCTAGAAAACCGGCTTAAACCCAAAACTCCCCGTCACCTACATCATGTTCTTCACTCACCTTTTTCAGGTTGTCAAGACAACTATTGAAGTAACGAGTGTCCATACGTGGCGGTACCATGTACCATCAGGTTTATCAACGTATCGTTTGCCTACCCATTAAATAAAAGTAAGGTTTTCAACGACCATTTCACTAAAGAGACTTCGAAATAAGCTGACCTTGGGGCTAGATGACGCTGTGTTAATGTCATTAGATATTAATTTCTTTATTATTAAAAAACGCATTTCTGGGATCTCAGGTCTTGCAAATGTTCATGGGCGGCGTTGTCACTTACTATAAGGTAAAGGTCGTTTGCCTCCTGTTCAATAAAAATAATGAGAGACATTGAACAGTAACATAATGGCACGATGAATAGTCGCCATTAGTAGACGATCCACATTCATCATCATCATTATTACAGCCTAATTATGTCCACTGCTGAACGAGGGCTTCCCCTAATGATTTCCACGCGACCATCCCTTGCAGTTGACATCCATCTGCTACCCGCCACCTTAACTCGATCATCCGTCCATCTGGTTGGGGGTCGGCCTACGCTTCGCTTACCGTTACGTGGACGCCACTCGAGAACCTTTCCGCCCCATCGGCCATCGGTTCTACGCCTTATGTGCCGTGCCCACTGCCACTTCAACTTGCTAATCCTCTGGGCTATGTCGGTCACCCTAGTTCTCCTACGGATATCATCGTTTCGGATTTTATCGCGTAGGGAGACACCTAACATAGCCCTCTCCATAGCACGCTGAGCAACCTTGAGTCTATTCAAGAGGCCCTTAGTTTCGCTTCCGTATGTCATAACTGGCAACACACACTGGTCAAAGACCTTCGTCTTGAGACACTGAGGTATTTTGGACGAAAAGATTTTCCTTAATTTCCCGAACGCTGCCCATCCTAATTGGATTCGACGAGAAACCTCTCGAAGTTGGACTACCTGTCCCAGGTACACATATTCATCTACAACTTCGAGGACAGAACTTCCAACTGATATCAGTATAGGTACGACATGGGCATTAGACATGACTTTCGTCTTGTCCATGTTCATTTTAAGACCCACCTGTTGAGAAGCTCCGTCTAGGGTTTCGAGCATAGTGCTTCAATCCTCCATGGATTCTACCATGACTACTATATCATCGGCAAATCGAAGGTGAGTGATGAACTCGCCATTAACGTTGATGCCAAGTCCTTTCCAATCGAGCAGCTTAAACATATCTTCCAACGCAACTGTGAACAGTTTCGGAGATAAAACGTCTCCCTGTCTCACTCCTCGGTGCAATGGATAGGTTGTGTAAGCTCTTCATGTACACGGACTGACATAGTAGCGCTCTCGTACAGACATTTCAACACTTCGATATAGTCAATATGGCACCGTTGGAGGGCCTGAAGCACAGCCCAAGTCGATCGATCATAGTCCACAAACGCCAAGCATAATGGCCGGTTATACTCTTAGTCTTCTGTATAACCTGCCGCAGCGTATGTATGTGGTCTATGGTGCTGAAGCCTTTGCGGAACTCGGCTTGTTCGGGGGCTGGAAATCATCAACCTACGCGCGAGACGGTTCGTGATGACTCTGGAGAAAACTTGTAAATGTGGCTCAATAGCGTGATGGGTCTATAATTCTTCAGCAAGGTTTTATCGCCTTTTTTGAAGAAAACACACCACGCCATTGCTCAACGCCTCTGGCGTCGCACCCTTACGGGTCACGGAATTAAAGAGCTTCTGAAGGGTCTTAAGCACTGGCGTGCCATCTGCTTTCAAAAGTTCTGCGGTAATTCCGTCTTCTCCGGGGGCCTTATTTCGCTTAAGTTGTTTCAGAGCCATTCTAATCTCGCTCAAGGTAACTTCCGGGATATCCTCAGATAAATGTCGGGTTAACTTAGCTCTCGGGTCTTCGGCTAAGCTTGAAGCGGGAATCTGTGTAGCGGTATATTACTCGCTGTAAAACTTCTCATTCTCCCTCAAAATCTCTGGTTTGGATGAGACTACATTTCCACTGTTGGTCTTCAGACTAGTCAGCTGGCTTTGCCCAACAGACATGTTCCTCGCAAACACCATTCATCCACCATTCATTCATTCATTTGGATCCACATTCCATTAGCGTAAATCTAGATTTTATCAACAATTATAGGTAAAGTTACAGGAAAGGTCCACTCAGCCTTTAAGATTCTTTAGATAAAGCATCCAGCAATCCGGCCTTTAATTTATTTTGTTGGTTATGACTTCGGTTGTAAATTCGTCCCGGTTTTTAACGTCAACTAAATTCGCCAGTCACTGCTCCTTCTATCCCGCAAACCCTTTCGAGAGTCCGGGTTAATTGGATCTTTTGAAAAAAATTTCCCCCGAAAATAAATTTCCATCTATCACTTTGCCGCGTGATTTACGCTTGTTTGCATGACAAACACACCAGGAACCTTTGAAGTATATTAGGAAACGGCAAATTAATATTTGTCTATGATATCTTTTAAGGTATTAATTTGTACAAGCCAACATTTTTTTACTTATTGACATAATTCAATACTGAATATAATTATACGTAAAAAGCAAATCTAAGGTTGTTAAGCATTGAAGGCAAAATGATTAGATTCGCAGACGATATCGTCTTATTTTTCGAAACCCCTGAACAACTACAACTTATGATGCAAGAACTTGGGCACGCTTTTAGACTGTACGGATTGGAAATGAACCTAAATAAGACCAAGGTAATGACTAATTGTTCCCATGATAGTAAGGTTATTTAAGTCGAAGATGTCGTAATAGAAAGAGTGCACAAGTATATTTATCTGGGTCCAGAAATAGTCATGGGTAAGGAGAATCAGACAAATGAAATCAATAGGCGTATAAAATTAGCGCGGGCAGCCTATTCCAGAATTGATTATGTGTTTAAAATGCATTTAACATCAGAGCAAAAGGCTTGAATACATAATCAATGCATTCTGCCGGTTCTCACTTACGGAGCAGAGACTTGGGTTTTTACAAAAGAAATCCTTCATAAACTCAGTGTTACTCAAAGAGCGATAGAGAGAAAAATAATATGCGTTCCTCCCAGAGACCGGAAAATAAACATCTGGATCAGGCAGCATAGTAAAGTGACTGATGTCGTAAAACGTGTAGCCTCACTTAAGTGGCAAAAGGCTGGCCAGGTCGCCAAGGACTCATGGTGCAAATCGCTGTTGGAATGGAGACCATGGGGTGAAAAACGCCCAAGAGGCAGACCACATATACGTTGGTGGGATGACGTCAAGAGAGTTGCTGGGGTGAAATGGATGGAAGTAGACCAAGGATAAATGAAATAATATGAAGGAGACCTACACCTTACAGGTAGAATAAGGGCTGAGAGAAGAAGGAGAAGAAAAAGCAAATATCCTTATAACAGGTTAATGTTAATTTCGGGGATAGATGGCGCTGTGTGAATCTTGGTAGACATTTATTTATTTATAATATGTGGGACTAATGCCTAAACATGTCTTCCGGAACACGTAGGGACTGGAAATAAGTATTTTTCTGTTATCCATCCTACGATCGACATTGCGATAGTTGATAACCAACCAAATAAATACCCAACCAAAGGCATTGCCGTTTTACCATTATTAAAAATATATTTTTTTAATATTTTTAGACATATATTTTTGAGCCCTATTAGCAAAAAATGATATCATTATATGTTACTGTAGGACCAAGTTATAATAATAAATCTAATTTGATACGCGTATGGTTGCCTATGTGAGTAATACATACATATTAAAGTTTTTCAACATATTTGTATTAGTAGTGTTATGTATTGTGTACGCGTATCACAATAAAAGGGTAAAATGTTCTTTTTGTGTCGTTAAAATATTTTTGCAATAAATCCTCAAAACCTTAAAGAAATATTTGCAAAGCACGAAATGACATGAAAACTCTTGTCTCGGCCGTGTTCCTCGCAAGCGAACTTAGCGCAGACTTGGTCAAGTTTTAATGAAAGAGCAAAGTTAAGGCTGCGACCAATATTGAGTGAGCAAAAAGAATCCTTTAAGTTCCGCAGTTATGTTCCTTTTGACATCGTGATTATAATTTTGCATGTACTCACAATTTATTTATTTTATTTCAAAGTTTCAAAATATTGGATACCCAAAGCTAGCTTCTCACTGCAACTGCAGTGTGAAGGGCTTAGCACCGCTCGTGTTGATTGGTATGTGCCGCGCACCGATGCGCCAGCCTTTGTATATACCGACTTAAAACGGATACATTGCGTATATAAATCTGGCTTTTCACACACCGCACGCACCGCCCGCGCAGTGTGAAGGGTGTGGCTCCGCTCGTCTTGATTTGTAGGTACCTGCAACAATGCGCGGCCCTCTGTAAATACCGATTTTAAACGGATAGCACACGCCACGCTGCGCCTGCTTACCCCACGCCGCCCTTCTCGCCACGAGGCGTATGCGGGCGCATACACACGCAGTGCGAAGCTAGCTTAGAGTGTGTGGAAGCCATGATTCTTCTCGAACGGAATACCACGGTCCCACTGAAAATCAACGTAAAAATTAGTGAAGTTACCGGAGGCACAAAATCGCCACGACTTCACGTAAGCGCTTTTATATTTGTCTCGGTCATAAAAAGCCATACTGTAAGTCCATTTCAATTTTTTTTCTTGGGTGCTTCTTTATCAACAGGCCAAAACGGCGAAGCGCTTTTTCCAAGTATTAAAATTCATTATTGTGCTTTACTTTGGTATTTTATTGTATATTTTGTATTCTTTTTGACGTTCATAAGTGCTTTTTGTAAGCCTAATTTGAATAAAGAATTTTGACTTTGACTTTGACTTGACATTTTACCTAAGTACCATAGTTTACCATTGCGAAGTCTAAGTCATGTTATGTCATGGCTTTAGTGATCCGTTTGCATGAAAGTCATAAGTTCAGGCTTGACTGAGCTAAGCATAAGTACTAGTAGAATGAAAGTTTGGAAACCAATGTTTGACTAATAAACGCTGTCAATGTACGTACTATTATCACTGTTTGCATTCACGAAGCAGTTGCGAGTTTAACAGCTGGTTTAACTAATGTCTGATTACATAAGTACGGACAGGTAATGTTCCAGCGATTAATGTGTACAAACTGCATAAATAATTGCCAATATAATATGCTTTACTACATCGGCCCGTTAATGCTAACTATAAATCAAATATGGATTACAGATTGAGCACAACTGTATGCTTAACCCTTGTTAATGCTTAAATTAGTCGTTTTATACCTTATTATTAATGGTTAAAACGAGACAATCTTAATGATATATTCATATTCTAAAATAAAATAATTATCATTTATATACGCATATAAACTAAAATAAACAACTTGGTAACAGTAATTAGTAAAGTTAACGATCATCGCCCGAACACTTTAATTGCATCATTTGGACTTATACCTAAACTACAAAAACTTTATTTGATCAAAAGAAATAATAATCAAAATCTAAATAGACCTTTTTAAAAATACTCCCCTAACATAATTGAGTTTGTCAAAGTAAAGACGATGTTAACAAGTAAATACATTTGCAGCACATCTATTTTTATTCTCAATAGTTGTTCCGGAATCCGCTTAAACTGTCTCGGAAAGTTTGTTTACATATGTCGTTATACTTATCTGTTACCGAGGGCTCGAGAAGGAACACCTGTTTTCTCAAAAGTTGGCCGTGTCATCGGTTCACTTTCGCAAATAATGTTTACACGTAGGTGACGTGAGGCAAATCTGAGACTCACCTTGGGCGGGTGGGGCTTCCTATAATCCATTTGGGCGAACAACTGGAGTCATGTCAGGTTGATTGATGTAGGTGCCTCTAACGTGATGCGCACGGTGACTTTATCTATGCCTCTTTGACGTATTCCACAAAACTTGAGTAACACAATATATGGCTAAAGCGTTAGGCACTTTACTTGTATAAAATATTTAACGCAACAATGTTGTTCAATCGGTGTTTTAGCGGGACATTACACAAATTAACGAACCATTAAGTGAGTCGTGAATGTCAATGACAGGGCAAAGGATATTTACAATCGGTTACCGCAAGGCAAATAGATAATTTCAGCTTTATTACGCTATTGGAATTTACAGGTGGAAACGGTTTGGATCGGGTGTCTGTTTTTAATTACATGACTTGATTACATTTCCTAATTTATAGTTAAAATAAATTTACCCAATGAAAAATCGTATCAATTGTAATAAATAACAGATAAAATAAAGATATTAAGCTAATTGTAGAAAGGTGTGGAAGTAATCACGGGAGGATTTTGAACAGATCTTATTAGAATGTAATCTTAATAATTTAACGTTAATCTTTTCGCTGTTTTTGGTCTGTGAGACCGACGCGAGTATACGTTTACCTTCTTCAGTTATGTTAGTTTGTATTAATTTTCAAAATTACCCAATAAATATATTGTCTTACTTTTGATGGTGTTGTATATTAATGAATTATACGATATGATATAAAATTCATTTGCTTTAATCATTTTGGCATAATAATGAACGAAGTCAGAGTACTGTTGAAGGTGGTCGAAAATTGAGACTCATAATATGACCAGACTGATAGTCAAGTGAAAAATTACTTAGATATGTAAGATAACAACACTGACTGAGTAGAAGGGTGGTTTGTCATACTCTTTATCTTCAGAAACCCCTGAGAATTACTATTTACAGTTTTGATCTTTAAAAAACATCGTTTTGTGATATAACATTACTAAAAATACTTCTAGTTATTATTAATTGTAGTATTTTCTAGTTATTAAAGGAATTAAAACTATCATGGCTATCTAGCTCACAATTACCTAACAAAAAAATGAAAAAAAAAACAATTATAAATTCAATTGCAATGACTAATTGAAATGACGCGACGTACGATTTTTCTCTTTGAGTCGCCTTTCGACGATGATTGGTATTTTTCTCCTTCGTATATAATAGGGGCAGATGCGCTTGCTTTTTGGGAGCGCATACGGGATTCCCCAGCAGTGCTAGACATGCTGAAACACGCCCCAAGATTAGTTTNTTCAGAATTGATTATGTGTTTAAAATGCCTTTAACATCAGAGCAAAAGGCTTGAATACATAATCAATGCATTCTGCCGGTTCTCACTTACGGAGCAGAGACTTGGGTTTATACAAAAGAAATCCTTCATAAAGTCAGTGTTACTCAAAGAGCGATAGAGAGAAAGATAATATGCGTTACTCTCAGAGACCGAAAAATAACATCTGGATCAGGCAGCATAGTAAAGTGACTGATGTCGTAAAACGTGTAGCCTCACTTAAGTGGCAAAAGGCTGGCCAAGTCGCCAAGGACTCATGGTGCAAATCGCTGTTGGAATGGAGACCATGGGGTGAAAAACGCCCAAGAGGCAGACCACAGATACGTTGGTGGGATGACGTCAAGAGAGTTGCTGGGTGAAATGGATGGAAGTAGACCAAGGATAAATGAAATAATATGAAGGAGACCTACACCTTACAGGTAGAATAAGGGCTGAGAGAAGAAGGAGAAGAAAAGCAAATATCCATATAACAGGTTAATGTTCATTTCGGGGATAGATGCGCTGTGAATCTCGGTAGACATTTATTTATTTATAATATGTGGGACTAATGCCTAAACATGTCTTCCGGAACACGTAGGGACTGGAAATAAGTATTTTTCCGTTATCCATCCTACGATCGACATTGCGATAGTTGCTTGACTTGTAACCAACCAAATAAATACCCAACCAAAGGCATTGCCGTTTTACCATTATTAAAAATATTTTTTAATATTTTTAGACATATATTTTGAGCCCTATTAGCAAAAAATGATATCATTATATGTTACTGTAGGACCAAGTTATAATAATAAATCTAATTTGATACGCGTATGGTTGCCTATGTGAGTAATACATACATATTAAAGTTTTTCAACATATTTGTATTAGTAGTGTTATGTATTGTGTACGCGTATCACAATAAAAGGGTAAAATGTTCTTTTTGTGTCGTTAAAATATTTTTGCAATAAATCCTCAAAACCTTAAAGAAATATTTGCAAAGCACGAAATGACATGAAAACTCTTGTCTCGGCCGTGTTCCTCGCAAGCGAACTTAGCGCAGACTTGGTCAAGTTTTAATGAAAGAGCAAAGTTAAGGCTGCGACCAATATTGAGTGAGCAAAAAGAATCCTTTAAGTTCCGCAGTTATGTTCCTTTTGACATCGTGATTATAATTTTGCATGTACTCACAATTTATTTATTTTATTTCAAAGTTTCAAAATATTGGATACCCAAAGCTAGCTTCTCACTGCAACTGCAGTGTGAAGGGCTTAGCACCGCTCGTGTTGATTGGTATGTGCCCGCGCACCGATGCGCCACGCCTTTGTATATACCGACTTAAAACGGATACATTGCGTATATAAATCTGGCTTTTCACACACCGCACCGCACCGCCCGCGCAGTGTGAAGGGTGTGGCTCCGCTCGTCTTGATTTGTAGGTACCCGTGCAACAATGCGCGGCGCCTCTGTAAATACCGATTTTAAACGGATAGCACACGCCACGCTGCGCCTGCTCACCCCACGCCGCCCTTCTCGCCACGAGGCGTATGCGGGCGCATACACACGCAGTGCGAAGCTAGCTTAGAGTGTGTGGAAGCCATGATTCTTCTCGAACGGAATACCACGGTCCCACTGAAAATCAACGTAAAAATTAGTGAAGTTACCGGAGGCACAAAATCGCCACGACTTCACGTAAGCGCTTTTATATTTGTCTCGGTCATAAAAAGCCATACTGTAAGTCCATTTCAATTTTTTTTTCTTGGGTGCTTCTTTATCAACAGGCCAAAACGGCGAAGCGCTTTTTTCCAAGTATTAAAATTCATTATTGTGCTTTACTTTGGTATTTTAAATGTATTTTTTATTGTATATTTTGTATTCTTTTTGACGTTCATAAGTGCTTTTTGTAAGCCTAATTTGAATAAAGAATTTTGACTTTGACTTTGACTTGACATTTTACCTAAGTACCATAGTTTACCATTGCGAAGTCTAAGTCATGTTATGTCATGGCTTTAGTGATCCGTTTGCATGAAAGTCATAAGTTCAGGCTTGACTGAGCTAAGCATAAGTACTAGTAGAATGAAAGTTTGGAAACCAATGTTTGACTAATAAACGCTGTCAATGTACGTACTATTATCACTGTTTGCATTCACGAAGCAGTTGCGAGTTTAACAGCTGGTTTAACTAATGTCTGATTACATAAGTACGGACAGGTAATGTTCCAGCGATTAATGTGTACAAACTGCATAAATAATTGCCAATATATATGCTTTACTACATCGGCCCGTTAATGCTAACTATAAATCAAATATGGATTACAGATTGAGCACAACTGTATGCTTAACCCTTGTTAATGCTTAAATTAGTCGTTTTATACCTTATTATTAATGGTTAAAACGAGACAATCTTAATGATATATTCATATTCTAAAATAAAATAATTATCATTTATATACGCATATAAACTAAAATAACAACTTGGTAACAGTAATTAGTAAAGTTAACGATCATCGCCCGAACACTTTAATTGCATCATTTGGACTTATACCTAAACTACAAAAACTTTATTTGATCAAAAGAAATAATAATCAAAATCTAAATAGACCTTTTTAAAAATACTCCCCTAACATAATTGAGTTTGTCAAAGTAAAGACGATGTTAACAAGTAAATACATTTGCAGCACATCTATTTTTATTCTCAATAGTTGTTCCGGAATCCGCTTAAACTGTCTCGGAAAGTTTGTTTACATATGTCGTTATACTTATCTGTTACCGAGGGCTCGAGAAGGAACACCTGTTTTCTCAAAAGTTGGCCGTGTCATCGGTTCACTTTCGCAAATAATGTTTACACGTAGGTGACGTGAGGCAAATCTGAGACTCACCTTGGGCGGGTGGGGCTTCCTATAATCCATTTGGGCGAACAACTGGAGTCATGTCAGGTTGATTGATGTAGGTGCCTCTAACGTGATGCGCACGGTGACTTTATCTATGCCTCTTTGACGTATTCCACAAAACTTGAGTAACACAATATATGGCTAAAGCGTTAGGCACTTTACTTGTATAAAATATTTAACGCAACAATGTTGTTCAATCGGTGTTTTAGCGGGACATTACACAAATTAACGAACCATTAAGTGAGTCGTGAATGTCAATGACAGGGCAAAGGATATTTACAATCGGTTACCGCAAGGCAAATAGATAATTTCAGCTTTATTACGCTATTGGAATTTACAGGTGGCAACGGTTTGGATCGGGTGTCTGTTTTTAATTACATGACTTGATTACATTTCCTAATTTATAGTTAAAATAAATTTACCCAATGAAAAATCGTATCAATTGTAATAAATAACAGATAAAATAAAGATATTAAGCTAATTGTAGAAAGGTGTGGAAGTAATCACGGGAGGATTTTGAACAGATCTTATTAGAATGTAATCTTAATAATTTAACGTTAATCTTTTCGCTGTTTTTGGTCTGTGAGACCGACGCGAGTATACGTTTACCTTCTTCAGTTATGTTAGTTTTGTATTAATTTTCAAAATTACCCAATAAAATATATTGTCTTACTTTTGATGGTGTTGTATATTAATGAATTATACGATATGATATAAAATTCATTTGCTTTAATCATTTTGGCATAATAATGAACGAAGTCAGAGTACTGTTGAAGGTGGTCGAAAATTGAGACTCATAAAATGACCAGACTGATAGTGAAGTGAAAAATTACTTAGATATGTAAGATAACAACACTGACTGAGTAGAAGGGTGGTTGTCATACTCTTTATCTTCAGAAACCCCTGAGAATTACTATTTACAGTTTTGATCTTTAAAAAACATCGTTTTGTGATATAACATTACTAAAAATACTTCTAGTTATTATTAATTGTAGTATTTTCTAGTTATTAAAGGAATTAAAACTATCATGGCTATCTAGCTCACAATTACCTAACAAAAAAAAAAAAAAAAATTATAAATTCAATTGCAATGACTAATTGAAATGACGCGACGTACGATTTTTCTCTTTGAGTCGCCTTTCGACGATGATTGGTATTTTTCTCCTTCGTATATAATAGGGGCAGATGCGCTTGCTTTTTGGGAGCGCATACGGGATTCCCCAGCAGTGCTAGACATGCTGAAACACGCCCCAAGATTAGTTTCAAGAGTAACCTTTTCATTTTCTAACAACTTAATGGGCGCGGTGACCCATCTATAGCAGAGGAGAAGGAGCAGCCATCCAACGGTGAGACTTTAGCTGTCTTGAAATGGACATGGACAGGTATCTCATCAGGCACCCTCACTTAAAGGAAACCTACCGTAACCAAACATGTACAAGACACTAGTTAGCAACTGTATTATGATCCACTGTTTAAAAGTCAGTTGTGTTGCTATATTATTAAAATAAAACTTTAATCTTAAGATGTTAACGAACACCCACCAATCCGTGCAAGAAGACCTGTGCCCTGTATTGTGTCATCATAGTCGATAATAATGTAAATGAATATCTAGAAAATCATAGTATATCTACATCTTTAAGTTTTAAATGTTATAAAGTATACAGAACGGTCAGAACGCTCACATGATTGTAAGTTATACGCCTTTGACAAAGCGGCATGAATTAGACCAACATCTTATAAAAGTATTATTCTCAATCAATGCCGCACTGCGCCTAACACCGGAGACAAAAGATGTTTAGTTTCCTATACCCGATAATTTTAACAATGCCCTCATCCGGTAACACAGAAGTTCAAAACACTTCTGTTTTACGGGACGATATCTGGCACTGCGGTAGTATCTACCTAGACGACTCAGTACGTAATCAATCACCTAGTACGTTCCCACCGAGGGGCACGGGCCTACCCGTATAGGGTGATTAGGCCTTAGTCGTCCACGCGAGCCCAGTGCAAGTTGGACGACTTCACGCACAGCCTTTGAATTCTTCGCAGGCGAGCGCAGGTTTCCTCAAGATGTTTTCCTTCACCGTAAGAGCGTCGGATAACGTACATATATTTTTCGACAATTCTAAAACACTATGGTACGTGCGAGATTTGAACCTCAGCCATCCCGGTAGGAGGGCAACAGTCCACACCATTGAGCCACCGACACTCTTATACTAACAAAGTAATTGCGAAATATCTGCAAATCGAAATTACTCTTGTCCGTCTAAGGTTTGCTTTATACACATATATCTAATTACAGGGCCTTACCTTAGGGCTTCGGTGTAAGAACATGATATTCAATCAGGCCATACAAGTTCACTCAGGCAGTGTTTACCGTTACAAATATATTCGATAATAAACCCTGAGATAATCATTTCAAGATGTTGATTGGTATTATAATTTAATAATCAACTCATTACACTATCAGTTTCAATTGTCGACATCCCAACTCTTCGCGTGGGTGCCGTAAGAGGCAGCTTAGGTACAACATATTTAGAAAAGAGCAGTAGCACACTTTAATCACACTTCAACTTTCGTACCTTTCTACCTATTCTAATACGCTCTTCAAATGTGAGAGCCATCACTGCACTTGCCTCTTGCCCGGTGGAGCTGTAAAGACCATGTGCGGCCAACAGCAGTAGTCATTCAGAAAAGAAAACCAACACGCTCCAATCAAACGTAAAACGCTTCACTACTGTGAAGTACCCAAGGTCCACCACGGACTCTCATCGCCCTCTCTCTCTCTTTTTCATTAAAGATAATCAATTTATGAAGATGTAAAGAGCCTCAACTTTTACGGCTGAAACCTTTGAACATAAAACATCCTGCCAATGTACTAACTGTCAACGTACAGGATCAACATAACTGTTAACGGTTCAAAACGGTGATAAGTCATAGAAGAAGGGCTGTTCCAGCAGTGAACTGCAATGACAGGTCATATACAATTATTATACAGGTATAAACAATTATTTTACCACTAACTAGCATTGATTTAATAAGTCAGCTACAACATCGTAGGGGTACTTACTGGTTCCAGCGCCGTGAACTGCAAAAAAATTAGTGCAAGCCCCATATTGTTTGAATTAGTTATTTATTTATAATGTATGCATAAATTAGTATTGGATTTAATACAATACAGCTTTGAAATCAGATTGAGCAATGCTCAACTTTACATCATGCGTTTACGTCTTTGCTGTATTGGAATATACATAATATCGCTAACGGTAAAAAGATTTTAAGTTTTTTTTTTGCTGTTTTGTCTGATGCAACTACAATGTGAACAAAACTGCAACTTATATACATAATATAAGAACCTTCTTTATAATAAAATATTTCAAGTTTCTTGTTGCTAAATGAAGCTCTATACAGAATTGTCTAAAAGACAAACTATCCCAAAAGACAATTTTTCAAGTTAGATATTTCTTTGTCTGACCCACAATATCTGCATACCACCTAAGTCCACCTAAGCATATATATAGAACACGGAGTATGTATGAATTCTGAGCAGTTTGGCTCACCGGAGCGTGCTCGCCCCGCCTGAGACGTCCAAATCTCCAATCTAAGTATTATTTACTTTTATATTTCTCAGCGGCTCCTGATTTTATGCTTTGCTTTATGGCGCATCCGGTACCAGGCTATAAAAATAGACTCCCAACTGATTGCCATCGCTACACTCCAACACTGAATGAATGGCCATTAAAACATGTGATTTATGATCGTCATATTATGGTTTATAACGCTTTCCGATGGGCCCTACCAATTAGTCGTCCGAAAAACATACGATATTTTTCGTAGATATTACTGGACATTGCAATACAAAATGCAGTGGTGATTTACGTTAGATTTATGGAGTGGAGACCGCGTCTTGGCAAACGTAGCCTAGGACGCCCTCCGCCGGTCCGATGGACCGCGACTTGTGAAAGGTGACTGGTAGAGGCTGGATAGGAAAAGCGAAGGACCTGGATAACTGGCGTAAAATGGGGAATACCTATGTCTAGCAGTGGTGTGCGATGGATTGAAGAGGGAGTATTCTACGTGTTTACTCATATAAGTTAAGCTAAATTTTAACAATTGACCTCGTGAGTCGTGCTTGACCCTTTACTTAGAACGCCTTTTTGAAATATTGGACCATTTCTTTACAAACATCCAAGTAATTTAGGCGATCTTTACTTAATTAAAAGAGGCAAAATCATACTTAATGAGATTCAAATAGGATTCAGACTATAATCAAAAATCATTTGAAAGACCACTCGATCACGGCTGCAATTATCATCATGGTTAGAGACTATTAGCCAGCAGTAATAGGTACTATCGCCAATTTTGATTGAGTTCAGCTATAAGTACGAAGTATGAATGAATGGATGTATGATATATGAAAATAATTGGTTCCAGCCTCCACTGTCCGAGACTCAAGCTGACCTTATTTTCCCGGCTCTGCTAATTCACGAATGGAAGAACAGCTGTATTGGGCGAAAGCGGAGGCGCCACAAATTCACTTATTTTTCTTATTGTGGTTGCTATGATTTGAATAACGTAAATGTGACTAACATTTTAATGTCACACATAGTTAAACAACAGACCTTGTATATCACTATTATTAGGGGTCTGTTTAGTACAAATAAGTGAAACCCTCTACATGCCCTCACGACTAAGTCTATCTCCTATGTCATATTTACCGTTACAGATTTCCTTGGCGAGGAGTAGGCTCTAGGTGATGGTATGACTTATGAGCATTCACTTTAATTTTAATCCTTTTATAGATTTACAACACTATAATACTAATATGACGTTGCAACGTAAGTAATCCGTCAAAGTACCACGAGCTCGATATATAAAAGCTGAATCGTGGCCCAGATATTAAAATCTATGACAGAAATGCCGCAACGCGACACGCCCGAATTGCTCCAAGCAGTGACAGCCTATAAAATATCTGACTGCAGAGAAGCTATTCAATAGATGTTAGTTATAATTGTGTTAAGCACTAATAAGACTCATTCTGAAGTACTAATAACGACCGTCACAATTATATTTTCGTATCTTAGCCCAGTGAGCTAGGACAAATAAACTGGTTAATATGAAACCTGATCTAGATTTATTATTAACCACTGTATTTCAACATGTTTCATTGTTTTGAATTAAAATAGGTAATATCAATAAAGTTTTTAATAATAAGTATTTTCTTGTCTTATCTAATTAAATCGGCAATACAATTGAAACTTCCATAAGCCAGACTTTTCTACATAATAATTCGAATAAGAGTTGGTGATACGAAATAATTATTTAAAACTTGTACAATACCATTGAATTTCGTTTAAAATGCATGCAGCGTCGTACGTAACGTCAATAAAACATGTTTGCATACGCTAGGTAAGCATAATAAATCGTTCCACAGCGTAACTCGACGAATTTACGTCTAGGTAACCTATGCATTTGTCACAGAATGTACCGAGAAACTAAAGTTATCACTAACGTCCGCCCGCGGCGTTGGCCTCATTCTGAGCTAAGTATATTTTAATGAGAAGCAAGGCTGGTACTATTTGTTAACTGGTAGCTAAAGTCTACAGATATTGAACATTGTGCTGTAATAGTATACTTTATGAATATGTACGAATAGCTTGTTTTTCTTTGAATGTCTGATAGTAATTTTTATTGTTGTGTAAATATTTTATGTGGGGTTGCTGTCCCTTTCAGAACACTTAGCAATCCTAAAGTAAGATCAAAATATAGTGATATATATAGCTGACTTGTGACGTAAACATTATATGTCGGTACCCAGTATTACACTGCCTTCGGCCTAACCTGTAACTCTATAGATGTGTTGTTATTAAGAAAAAGGTACGGTTGATGTTTCTACGCAGTCCATCCTAGACAAAATATTTTTTTTATTAATATCATAAGGATCGATACACATTTTTATGAGTCGTAATACGTAACAATAATTCTGTTTCAGCCTAAGCTCAAATAAATAATTTAGAAATATATTTAAAAGAAAATTTGTTAGCATATACTGTCCTATATCAAAATTGTATACTAGTTAGAAACATTCATTTAAGAGACATTATCAAAATAAATGCTTTTGCCACTGGCATATTACCTAAACAAATATATAAAATATATTACATATATCGTGCTTAGCATTTAAATTAGCAGCGGTTTCATGTCAAGTTAAGTAAATAAACGTGACTATTCAATTATGCTATCTAATGCTTGCATAGTACGTATAGGAAAATCGGTTCTATGATAAAGATACAGTTATATCCCAAAATCAAATCTCGAATTTGAACTGATTTTAGTGATTTTATGTGCTATTAATATGAATTGTTTCTAGTGCATGCCTGGTTTCATGTAGGACATGTCCGCACTTGGCACGATGCCGAAGTTTCAGCCCATCAGAGCAATTTCCATAAACAACTATAAAGTAACAATGCAATCTCAAATTGCCGTGATTGCTCTTTCTTCCATGATGCACCAAAATGTACATTGACAATTAGTAAAATAAACAGCCGCATATTTTTGCATTCCGGAAGTTTATATTTGAAAAGTAAACTTTCCTTTGTTAATGCTTTAAAAAAATAGCTTAGTAACAGTGACAGCATAAAAGATTTTTCAAAAATATTGTCGGTAATAAAAACTTTAAATGTAAAAGGCAAGTAGTTCCATTTTAGGGTTCCGTAACCAAATGGCAAAAAACAGAACCCTTATAGATTCGCCATATCTGTCTGTCTGTCCGTCCGTCCGTCCGAATAACACAACCCCTTTTTCTCCGAAACTATAAGCACACTACATACACTATTCAAACTTTGTATGTATTCTGTAAACCGCTACAAGGTTTACACAAGAAACTTGAAAAATAATAATATATTTTTGGGTTCCCCATACATTGAACTGAAACTTAAAAATTTTTTTCGTCGTACCCCAACCGTGTGGGGTATCAATGTGTAGATCTTGAAAAATGGTATCGAGGTTTCTAATAGATTATTTTTAAAAAATTCAATAGTGACATTGATTGACAGATCGATATAGCTATTTATATGTCTATCAAAGTTAACATATTTTTGTAAGGAATGATATCACTAGGACGTCATATTCAGGTCATCAACTAACGCAATTTTATATTATTACTAGCTGTTTCCCCGCTACCCATGGTATAAGATACGTATATTCTCCCGCACTAAAGCATAACCTAAAATTGCTTCGGTAAGTCACGTTAAAGCACTAAAACTAGTTAATAAAACTAGTATGTAAAGCTTTTTAAGATTACCAAACGCAATCAATTTTATTTGTGGAAGCATTGTTATATTATTAGATGTGGCAGGGGTATGTGCAAGATTAATATTGAGTAACGTGTCTCAGTATACTCTTAATACGGAGAAAACAGATGATTATTCGACGATGATACATGTTTAGTATTGTGTTAGAAAAATACTATTGAATGAGTCCCTGTGTGCTTTAGAGGCTTAGATTAAGCATGTACTAGATGTAGTCATAAGACGTTGCCGCTCTTATATCATTGTAATGCAATACACGTCATGTATCTTTGTCTATCACACGAATCCTAGTTACGAGTAGAAGAGACGGTTGATAGACGTTTGACAACTCTGACGTCGTGTCATTTTGTGGCCTCCAAAGAGGCCAAAACATTACGAGCTGTCGTGCAAATTTCTCACAAAGTGTCATAATTTTAATAAATATTTTGAAAAGAAATAAGTAAACGTAGAAAAATGTCGTGTTCTGCGGTAAATTGTTCTTCAAGAACCACCAAAGGAGGAGTAAAAGACCCGGAATTATCATTTCATAAGTAAATATTTGACGACATTTTCATTCATATTACGTAGTTGTAATGAGACTTATGGATAAAAAACATGTAGTAGTAGACTTTAAATAATGTTAGACATACATTAGCTTGTATTAATTGTAGAAATTACGGCTAAAACAATTAATATTATGCATGAAAATTTAAGGATGTTACATAGTGATGTACTCAACATAGAATTTAATTCCATCGATAGTATTTCTTTAACAGTTTCTTTTATACAATTATTGAATTTTTAGGTTCCCGAAATGTCCACAAATCAGAGAAGAATGGGTTAAAATGTAAGGCGTGAAAACTGGGAGCCTACGAAGAACTCCAGGCTTTGCTCAAAACATTTTGAGCAATCCTGTTTCATCGTAGGCTTATCAATAAAAAAACTGAAATCCGATGCAGTACCAACCATTTTTGAAGGATATCCTGGATATTATCAACCTGTTAGTTATTTTTACTATTTAGACCCTTTTATGCGAGTCTTTTCTGTATAACTGGTTAGAGAAAGTAAGATTTTTGTTTTCTTTAGATAGAAATAAATCTGTTTCTATACTATATATTTTAAAGTTTAAATTGGAACAGCATGACAATAAAAAGCGTACCGATAATGAAGTATGTTGTTTAAAGGCATACAAATAAAGTTGTGTATTCCGTATTCCGCTTCTGGTATTCCGCTTGCATAAACGCTTTTAGCTTTATTATAACAAACTAATTCACAAAATTAGCAAACAACAATATGACTTGATCTGTCAGATTTTGTTCCACAAATCGTCGTGGGACTTCTTTCGTGAAACAGACTTTATGTAGAAACTTACACAATCACAAAGAGAATGGCGATTCGCGTAGTTCAAATAATAGAGAAAAAGTCAAACTTGTTAATATTATAAAAGATATTTATTAATTTCACATAGTTGGAAATCATGTTTTTTGAGAAAATGCTGACTCACTGTAGATATCTGATTAAGGACAAAAACAATTGCAAATTGATAATGGCCATTGAATAACTACTTCCTGAGTTTCTTGCCAGAGTCTTCTTAATATAATCAAATCTTTGAACCGGTGTGGTAGATTCAAAATACTTTTTAATTTCTTTTTAGGGTTCCGTAGTCAAACAGCAAAAAACAGAACCCTTATAGATTCGTCATGTCTGTATGTTTGTCCGAATATCACATCAACTTTTCTCAGAAAATTTAAAAACTATAAAAATATTGTTATAATTTTGCAAGAACATATTTGTGTTCTGTAATCCACATTATAATTTTAATAATAATAATAATAAATCATTTATTTGCTGGAATATGGTACAAGTTGTTGTTGAGATTAGTGCTTCCGACATACTCTATCGAAATTCGATGTGCAAATGTTCTTGATTGAAGTTATACAACAAAAATGTTACTGTTATCAAAATAAGCTTTTATAATTTGCTAGTTATATATGTCTATACTGTCACATTAATGTTATGTCAAGGTTACGGAATTATAAAATATGTCAAAGTTTGCACTCACATTCATCATTTTGGTCACAATATAAGTATAAATTATGGATATAAAGGTTGTAATTATTGATACATCTTGAATTTATAATTAATTTAAATTACAATTTGTCCAACTTTATAGATTAGTTACATAATACCACAAGTCAATTTAAAAATGTATTTTTTTTTTCATTTAGATAATCATTTACTGAATAATTCATTTTGTTAATAAGAAAATTAAAGAATTTATTTTTAAATTCTTGATAAGGCAGAGTTTTAATCGTTGCTGGCATTTTATTGAAAATCCGTACTGCCATACAATTGACATTTTTAGAATAAAGTGTTAGTCTTTGGGGTGGGACTACTAAATCGTTTTCTTTTCTGCCTCTATACCCGGGTATTTTTTAGATTCGAACAAAGCTCTATGTTTATATACAAATATTCCCATTTCGAATATATATAGACAGGGAATGGGCAAAATATTCATTTTTGCGAATAAAGGTTTACAACTGACTGGATATTTCACTCCACAGATTGATCTAACACATTTTTTTTGAGCCTTAAAGATTCTTGACATATCAACCGAATTGCCCCACAATATGATACCATACCGCAATAATGAACCCACATACCCATGATACGCAGTTAAAGCAGCATTTTCGGAAACCGTTTTCCTGAGTCTGCTTAAGGCGTAAACAAATCTGTCTATTTTAACAACTAATATGTCTATATGTATTTTCCAATCACAGAATCTATCGATTGTCACACCTAAAAATTTAACAAAAAAAACATGAAAAAAAATGGTTTTGGTCGCATATTTTAAACTGAAACTTTTTTTTCATGATACCCACTATTGTAGGTTATCAATGTAGGTATGTATGGGTCTTTAAAAATGATAATGAGGCTTTCAGTATATATTTTTTAAATAAAATAATTTTTAAGTTTGAGTTTGTGAGTGTTATTTAAAATTTGTTATTTTACCGTAAAAATATAATATAGTCTATTTAATATCTACCAATAATATTTTGTTTTATTTGTTCCAACATCATCTAATTTTTAACCCAGGAAGACCAAACTTCAAAATATTTGCGTATAAAATTTATTATGGTAACGCTTTATTTTTAATTTTTGCTGTACATAAAATTAACAGCGTTGCTGTATCTGACTCCATGTTATTTTTAACACAATTTATAATCATCTAATTCTGCAGGTGCGACGACGACGCCCGGCTTAATTCTAGCAATATGTTCGATACCAAGGTCACATCCCTATTGACGCACACTAATACAAATCTGTAACTGCACACTAACAAAAATTAGACACCGCCTTTCAATATACAGTCTGTCTACCTCATAATATGTCTATGTTTAGAGGGCTCAGTAATTCGTTTCTCGCAGAATAATGTCTGGGAGCAACGATCACATAACCTTAGATAATTTTGCAAATGGTATCGCAGTGCACTGCTCATACTCGACATAGATCTCCTCCATTATTATTTTTTATCTTTATTCCAACTTTAATCGATTCTGCAACATACGTGACCAGGCAAATGGCACCTTAACTTGCTGATCCAGTAAAATTTGTCGGTAAGTTTGGTGCTCTTCCGAATAATATAATTTCTGATTACATCCCTTACAGAAATCCCAAACATAGATGCGCGTTGCTGATTTTACGCAGTCAGTGTCTATGTCTTAGTCTTGAATGTAAGTGCTGGTATGACTGGTTGCTCAAAGACTTTCGTCTCCAGCCTGAGGCACATCTGATAGTAAATTGGAACCGTCGCTCATAGATATCGGTAATACTAGAAACCTAGCCAAACCACTCCTATTTCTAATAATTAATAATAAAGATATCTTAATCTTAATTTAATAAACAAACTTAAATTTTTCGGTTTATTGTGGCTTTAAATGCACGAAATAAATGTTTCTTAATCTAATTTTATGATACTCATATAATAAGACAAAGAGCAAGTGCTAATTAATCTAATAACAGATTTCGTTCATTAGCAAAAATAATCTTAAATAAAATTGTTGACGTCTAACATCGTGTGATATTAACGACACGTAATAAACACGGTTTGTTATGGTTACGGGCTCACCCGCCGTGTATAATGTACCCTTCAAAAAATAACATTACTTACAAATACGCCAACTCGAATTGTACAGAAGAAAATTGGGTAATGAACACGATTCTCTGATATCACCCCCCTTGTTTATAAAGGTAGTCATATGCGACGTAATGTGGTGACAAAGCCCTACTTGAAGTCTATATATATCGAGTGACAAAGACGTTAAGCTCTATTTAGGTACCTTCATAAATACCAGTTAGATGGAGCGATCTCTTGAAAATAGGGATCAAGCGCCGCGATCGGCTAAAGATATGGGTCTACATAAAAAAGTTAAGCCTCAAAAGAATCATAAGAACGTAAGTAATCTTTAGCTTTTATGAATATTTAATGGTTTTATAACGTAGGCATGTTTCTTTTATATTTAAAACAACCAACATACCTAATCAATAGAGCGTAGCTGTAGTCACCTTTAATTTCAACCAGCTATTTCAATTTCAAACAATTTGACAGGGTTTGGCACGGTAGCCTTATAAGCAAGCTTCCTTCATTCGGTATTTCTGATGACTTTTGCACCTACATATCAAATTTTCTGAGTAACCGGTCAATACGAGCAGTCATCGATGTCTCCGAAACTCTATTCTTGCTGCAAAAAAATGACCTGCTTATGTTCGGTATCATTGGGTACGCTGATGACAGCACAGTTTCAGACAGATACAGATATCTATTGGATGCAAGGGCCTGTATGGAAGAAATCCAGTCTTGTCGAGTGGCTATGGTGAGCCGCGTGGACGCGTCCCTTCAAGCAGTCTCCAATTGGGGCGATGCTAATCTGGTGACGTTCTACGCTACCAAAACACAGATGGATTCTTCACCAAACGGAGCAAATTTGAACTAGTTTCGACTTTCTGGAATGTACCTGTTACAGTTACTGATAGCCTTGAGCTTCTTGGTGTCCATCTCTCTGCCAATCTCAACTTCGGCCTATATATCGAGTCCAAGGCAAAGATTGCTGCTAAAAACCTTGGGATCCTTTCCAAGATCAGGCGTTCTATCACCGCAGGACGTCTTCTATCTTAATAGCTCAAGTGTATAGAATACTGCTGCTACCTTTGGTATGGATCATCGAAACACTAACTGGCTGCTTTGGACTCGATTGAGAAGCGAGCTGAGCATCTTATTGGCATCCCTACTCTAACTGACGCTAAGCTACAAAGCCTCGAGCATCCATGCCATGCAACCGACAGCCATGCAACTCTACGACGATGCTCGACATCGTTGTAGAGTTGCATGGCTGTCGGTTTTTACAGGGTACATTTCGGTGAGTGTGCGAAGGAATTACACTATTTCATTCCACCAGCCCCTTTCCGCCATCGGGATACAAGTTGAAGGCGAACGTTTCACCCTCACGTGGTCGTCATCCCACCTCGTACCTAATGCACACCGCGAAGGAAGGAAACTTCCTTATTTCCTTGTGTTTTCCCCGATCGTTCTAACCTGGGCGTCTTCAAGGCAAGAGTGATTAGGCTGTTTCTAGATGGGCATCCATCTATCATCCGGATCCAGGGATCAAGGTTTCTATCCACTCAACTTATCGTAGTTCGGATCCCTATTCGATATTCGACGGAATAAACCACGAGCAAGTGGGGTTATATTAATTCTAAAAAGATGAGACCATAAAATTATATAAATTGAATTCCAAGAATTCCTGTTCTCACTTTGCCAAGCCGCCACATAAATCGCCCTTAACAAAAGCATTAACAGTAAAAGTTAGAATTGCAAAAATACTATCAGCGCGTAAAAGAACTAAAACAAAATTGCGCATGCTAACATAATGCGTCGAATTGCTCAAGTATACATTTGCCAACCACTTTAACGTCTGGCCAAATGGTTCAGAGGCTTAAGAGATTTAAAGGCCGTTTGTTCGGTAGACAAAGAGAAAACGCAAAGATTTAGTGCCTTAGGAAGACAGTGTTTGAGGCGTGCAAGCAGCGCTGGGCTTGTCGGTTAGCTGATTAAGAACATTTGTAAATCCAATAAAGTAATAGGTTGTTAAAGGCTTTGATATGGAGTCAACTTTGTCGAATTTTCAAGCTTTTTACAAATAAGTAACTTAACATCAACTAGTTCAGATTAAAGACATGTATAAATAAAACATTTATATATAGCTTACATGAGTCTATACAATCATACAAATAACAGATACAGTTTAAAGAGAGCGTTGGTGGATCATCGGTGTGGACTGTTGTGTAGTGTGTGTAGCCAACCTCTCTCACACATAGACATTAGTTAGTACATAAGCGTAGTTGTAAGCCATTTATTATATACAATATACTCGGAGTGCACACCGAACACATAGTTTTATTGTCTCTCGGTTCCCACATTGCATGGCGACCCTGCCAGTGCTGCCTTTGGGCAGCGCTGCACGTAAGAGTTAGGATTGTATTAAAATAACAAGACGGGGCAAAATTATATTTAAAAAAAAAAAAAAAACACGTGAAGATGCTGGAAGACGCTTTTGAGGTTGGTTCAAAAGAAAAATGTGCTGGGTGCCGGGTGAGTTTGTCTCGGAGGATGTAAGAAACTGCTGGCTGCCGGGAGAATTGGAGTCCAAAGTTGGAGCAGCCGGGAGTTAGTTTCCGATATGGATGGAGCCTGTGTAGTAAGTATTTGTGAGATAAAGACTAAAAGACGTAATACGGTGTGGTGATAGTGTTTATTTTTAATTAGAACTTTTAAAGATTTCATAACTTTTTAATTTAAGTTTTTTTTTTAAACATTTATAAGTGCATAAGGTAAGCAGACAGGTCAATTATGTCTTAATAATTTAATAGTTATTATTAACTTATGAATCTTATGATACGCTTGGCTTGGTAATATGTTATAATTGTTCCAATTCAAAATATCCCATCGTGTTTTATTTTATAATAATGTTCTTTGAAAATAATACCGATTAATTTACAAATAATCTAGTAGATTAGATACATTTTAAATATAAAGAAGTACGAGTTGCTGATTATGGGAATTTAAAGCCAATGATAAATAGGTATAATTATTTTCTAAATTCTAAAGTTCCTGTGTTTCTTTTATTATGTTTTGTCTAAATTTTAAAGAAAACCATATATTTCATTTATAAATATAAGTTGCTCGTATGTGTTAACATTATAAATTCTTTTGATACGTAATTATTTGCATAGCCTAGTAGCAGCGTTTCACTCATACATGTTTACGAGATCAGCGAAATATGTTATAATGTGTCTCGTTACCAACCGCGGCGTTCCATATTGGAATTGAATAACAACAATGCGATGATTATGATTTCTTCGAAATGTAATTCAATACTCTAGTTGAACACCGAATACCTAAGAAATGTAAGAAATATATATGATTAGTATTGTAATTTAAATTCAGGATGAATTGCTCGCAAGAAGTTTTGATTGTTTTGTTCATATAGATTTGTAATATTAAATAAGACAAGAGTGAATTATGGATGAAAGTGATAGAAGATTATTGTGATGTGTTTTGTTTAATGTTTAGATGAAAGGTATTGTGGAATGGAAGGATTTTTGTTAAATGTGTATTTATTATACAATTGGAGTGATCACCCAAAGGTAATGGTCACGAAAGGTTATTGAAAGCAGGTATATTTGAAGTAGTGAAAGAGATGAGAGGTGAAAAAATAAGAAGGCACGTAAGGATATTGTGTGAAAGTCGGCAACAAATCCTTCAGATAGAAATCTGTTGGAGACCTTAGATGTCTTAAATGAAGTTGACCGGTATTAAAAGTTAAAGATTATTATTGTTATAACGGTACAAGGTACAATATAGGTGACAGATCCTTTATTTGATCATGGTGTAGACGAGCTTCTCTCCGTGAAAATAGTTGGAGATTGTGTAATCTTAAAACATGCCCCTAATAATAAAGCTGCGTGGTGCAGTTATAATGGCTAACATGTCAATGAAAAATGGATTTAATAAAATGTACCAAATGATTATGTGATATTAAGGGACCGGCCGGCCCAATAAAAATACCCAAAGAGGTATAATTATAATGTACCAAGAATGAAATAAGAGAATGATATTGTGATAAATGTGTTGTGCCAAGAAAGTTTATGAGGGACAAAGAGAAAGAAATGATGATTTTTTTTATAGTGATGTGCTGATGAATATTGTATTTAAAAGAAATAAATAAAGAAATGGAAATAATAAAGAAAGCTGTATTGTAATGTGTTGAAATTTTATTGATTTTAACTTTTATATGTATTTTTTTATGTATTTTTTATGACTAATTATAATTCTGTTGAAATGTACATGAAGGGACCTATCTGCTAAACCAAATTATTTTTAGTTGTATGTTAATTGCGTATAGCAATTTCTTAATATACATATTTTTTTTTAACTATACCAATTGTTTTTATAACGATTTTCATATTATTGTATGTAATATTAAAACATTTTAATTCCTATAGTTGCAGTATTGATAAAATACTTATTTTTGGTATACATAAAAAAATATAGAAGATTTAAACCTAACTGTTTGTTTATTGTAACTGTATTTGTATCTTGTATGAATAAATAAATAAAAATAAAATAAAGTAATAATAATTGTTTACTTAAAATTAGTTATTGAAATAAAGTTTATTAGTTATTTAATTAAAATTAGTTATTTAAATGAAGTTTTACATTGTCTTTTGAAAAAAATTACTTAAATATTTTTTTCTTTATATCACGGGGGAGGTGTAGTGTGTGTAGCCAACCTCTCTCACACATAGACATAAGTTAGTACATAAGCGTAGTTGTAAGCCATTTATTATATACAATATACTCGGAGTGCACGCCGAACACATAGTTTTATTGTCTCTCGGTTCCCACATTGCAGTTGCCTTCCCATCTGGAGGGTGCAGGTTCAAATCCCGCCACGTACCAATATAATTTCAAAATTATATGTATGTTTATCCGAAGTTCTTACGGTGAAGGAAAACATCGCGAAGAAACCTGCGCATGCCTATTAAAAAAAATATTGAGCGTGAAGTCGGCCAATCCGCACTGGGCCCTCGTGGGCGACTAAGGCCTATAGACCCTATAAGGGTAGGCTCGTGCCTCTCGGTACCCACCTCGCGGCCTCGCGCACACTAGGGCTTGGCACGCAAAGGGCATTCGCACGAAGCTGCTTACAACAAAGCCTCTAAGTTATCAGTTGATCTCATTGGTCAATTTGTAAAATAAACATCAAAGATGGTTTATTTATTTGCCTTCATAAGATAAAGGATTTTTTATTAGATCACTATTTATGTGAACAACTGTGATCCGAAAAGGTTGGGTTTTTGTATTTGCAAAAATATCTCTGAATAACGGTATAGATACTTCTACGGTTATCAAATTGTTATAACAGCCCAGATTCTCTCTGGAAATGGTTAGCCAAAGGCATTAGAGCTGAGGTCTTTGTCATTCGAAACGAACACAAGAGTGAAGGTGTGCAGCACAGAACGCCATCACACCACCGCCTAGAGAACCGCGGTCACAGCGGTACGCATTATACCTACTGTCGCACAACTCACTCCAATGTTCCCTCACACAGCCAAGTCTCAGTAAATAAAGCTTTGTCAAAATCAGCCAACCTGGAAAATAAGCTTATGTTGGACCTTAATGAACTACATAATACTTCACCGGATTCATTGTGAATTATCTTAGTAACACGTTAGCTGGAATATAATAATCTGGAAAGAGTTGCTGACAAAGAAAAGCGCAATTATGAAGTATTCAGTTAAAGCATAAATCAGAGAAAAGCTCTTTAAGAGTTTGCTATTGCCATACCACTACAATCTAGGTCAATTAGAAAAACAATCTCTTTTACCCCCGATAAATGTATCGCCTGGGACTCATTATACAGTGATTAATTTTTTTTTGTAATCTTTTGATGTTATCGCAGCAAAATTTATAATTTAAGAATAACATTTTATATTGAATACTTTTTAAACGATTCAAATACCATACAGCAGCGTTTTCACGTTATACGAGTAGGTAATCCTTGCTTATATTTGACTACGACATTCAAAAAATCTAGTATTTCATTAAGAAAAGAATATGCTATGTTTCGTTCAAGCTAGATAATATAATTTTTATGCCATAAATGAACGGGGCGGTCATTTCGCTCACCTGGTGATCAGTGATACGCCTGACCATGACAGATGCAGTATTGAAGGAAATGAATAACAGTACATAGTCATTATTTTCTGTCAAAACTGCGCAGCACCCGATCCTCGAGACGACTGATGTTAGGTCTCTTATACCCGGTAATTCTACTCTCTTAAGTATCTTCATCCCGATCATCTTTTAATAATTACCTAAGCACATATGTTTCATTTTCTTATATAAAATTCTTATTGTATTCAACTACCATTACCTAAATTTTATTGTGTTGTTGATAGTACTTAATGTATTTTAACCTTAGCCTATGCCTACATAAGAGTGTACATTTATATGACCTATGTCAACTTGTGGAAAGTGTTTACGTATATTTATTGTGGTACTACAATATCGACCTCTCAATAAAAGGATCTATGGAAGATCTGCAGACTTCTTGACTTTATGCTGAGTAGGTGCCTATTCTACGGCAAACATTGTTATTTAACAACTTTCTGTATTTTATTGTGTCAAGGAAATAATATATTTCTTTCTTTCAACGTGTCTTCCAAAGCAAGATAGAAACATGTTATATTTATAATATCATAGAATCAGTCGTGACATTTCGTGTACTTATATTTGGCAGCAATCAATCGATAAAATAAGAAAATATAATGCCAAAGCTAGGAACCATATCCTATATCTATGTGCCAAAGAGCAATCATTACATTTTCGACGAAAACTGATATTGACGAGAAAAATGTAAAAAATGTTTTACATATTTCTAATCCGATTCAAGGCGATATCACATGACACAAATACAAGGTAACATAATAGTCTTTCAGATATTAATATAATGATGACGAAAATACAATATGATAAAACAAGCGTCATAAAATGCGTTGGTCTCGCTTTCATTTTATTCGCAATTTCATTGTGCCTACTTTAATATCAAAGGGCTGATAAATGGTGCCCTGACAATGAAATATTCATAACCTTTTATGTCTTCTATAGAAATATTAAATATTCAATTAATTTTAATAAAACTTTCTTTGTGTGTTTATTTGAAAACATCAAAATGTTGATGGAATTCTCCGAAGATTATACGATTAGATTTGCAATAAGTAACATTTCTTTGTAGCTGTTGTTGTGTTTTGTGAAATATACCTAATATTAAAAAGTGGTTCTAAGAAAAATGGTGACTAACTCCTAGTATTTAAAACCTTGTGAAAATACCAACATACACATACATATGTGTCCGAAAACATATCGATTTGTGTGTTTTCAAGTAAATTATGTGTAATTAAAATAACTACTAAGCACGTTTATTCATGGTCCCAAATTAACCTGGCATGGCAACCAATGCCATGCCAGGTTAATTTGGGTCTAGATACGCTGTGAATGTCTGCAGATGTTATATTTAATAAACTTCTATGTTTACTTATTCACATCCGATAGCCTGTAAAACATAAGAGCGCATAACATGTAGGGCGCTCTTTGTCTTATTATAGTTACGATACATTGCAAGTCTACGTATCAGCGAGGAGGTTGAGCGGCCAGTGCCCACTCGGCTATGAACGTGAATACCATAGACATTATCTGCTCCACCCACTAACTAATAGATAACATAAGCAACTTGAGCACAAGTGTAATGCACACTACAAAGGAGGCAACCGAACAGCACGCGATTTAGATTAACTGGATTATCTAGTAGGTTACAGTTTTAGGTTTCGTCAGTTTTTTTGCTGGCGCCAAATTTATAGTAGAAAGTGTAATTATAATTTTAAAATCGTCTTAAATTGCCGAGTGTATCAAGCATAACTGTGATCAAGAAATCAATCAAACAGCCCACCTTTAGCGACTAACTGCCGGAAACAGACTTTCCCACATAGCATGACTATGACGAGATTAAGCCGTACGCAACTCTTAGTGGATTGGTGGGTATCAAAGACTACCATCCTAAGTTGATAACCAGGGCCAACAGCTTGACGTGGGAGGAGTGACTTGATGATCGCGCTATCCGCTACGCCATCAAGCCCTAGCACAACTGTTAGGACAATTTAAATTTATAATATTAAGATGCGCACACAGATTTTTAAACAAATTCCACAGACTTAGCTTTATTATTAGACTTTTCGTTGCTTGCTAACCTTAAATCACTCTCCCATACCTATCCCAGATGCAAGGTTATTATCTAATACAATTCTTTAATTTTATGTTAATTACTGTAAGAAACCACAGATGTAAAGTGACATATAACTATTATTTAATAGTGTTTGAATTGTTATTTTTTTCTATTTTAGGTAGTCCTTTTACATTTGCTAATGAAATTAATAAAATACGACACGTCAGGCATGAAATAACTTTCTCAATTACTCAATTATCATCCTTTGTTAGATATTGAGGATTGAACTGAATACGGATACGAAGGTTTAATTTTGGGTTTAAATTCGGGATAGCGACCGGGGTCGAGTAAATATTGTCATTATATCGTTCCAGCGGAATCTGATTATTTAGCTAATTAACATACACTTACGTAAATATGGCGTGTTATGGTTCAATACACAGGATACGAAGTGATAACGGGATAAATTTAAGCAATTTTGAGGTATGCCATTCAATAGTTTAATTATTATGTAGTTCGTTACTAATGCAAATATATAGATAAGGATTAAGTGTGATAAGGTCATTCAACACAAATGGACCAGCTCTGCTGACCTGACAGCTGCCTTTGTAGTTGAGTTTCGCCATATAAGTGTAAAATTACTAAAGACACAAATTTCTTCATTGGACAGATTACCAACTACACAGTGATCTTATTTTGAGAGAACTTGTATAGGCGACGGTAACCATTTACAATACAAGTTAGGCTATCTGTTTTGTTACTGATTAGTTTCATTAAAAACCAGCCAAAACAGTTGTATATACTTATAGTAATATCAGTAAAAAAATAATATGTATTTATCTTTATACTTATATAAATGTAAGTGTGAAATAAAAAACACAACATCCTCAATTTTAATAATTAATAAGGAAAATGAACCAAACAAGGTATTAGTCGTTTATATAACACAATAATGACCTAAGCATGCATGAAAATAATTTAACAAATCGTCATTTAACAAAATTTGAATTGAAATGAGTGTGTGAATATATCCAATGAAGAAAATAATATTGAATTGATCAACTAACTAAACAGTCATCTCTTTGATTTAGAAATCGGAAAAATAATAATTTCGAATATAAGCTATCTAGCTATTAATCAAGACACACACAACAATAATTACTGAATGGACGGACAATTTGTGAAAGGACGCTAGTTAAGGTTCGATGAGAAAAGCCGAGAACCAGGATATCTGGCGCAAAATGAAGGTACCCGTGTCCAGCAGTGAACTGCGAAAGGTCGCCATGAAGTTTGACCTAACCCAACTTACTATGAGCAAACCTACACAACAAAAAAAAACCACTGTTTAAATGAATGGGCCAATTAAATATATAATTGTATTACTTAGAACAGCAAATGCGCAGCCAAGCCACCACAGTGACGTAAGCACACCGCACGTAGCTGTGCACAAAGCTGCAAGCTTACGACACAAGTGTAAATTCGACCAGAGCGGCACTATCTCGTAACGAACGCGAAGTGAGCTGGGTTCTTTTGCACAAAAAACAAGTCGTAGTTTTCTATGAGCGGTGAAAACGACGGACCGCCGCAGACCGCTTGTTACGTGTGCGTTTGTTAGAAGGAGCTGCTTTGACGTTCCACCTGCCAGCGGGAATGTGCATTCTGACGTAATAACCGCTCTTATTTTTCAACGAGCATTGTAGTTGGATATTAAAAGCTGGGAAAAAAATGCAAAATGCCCACGAGAGCGCTTCCGAACACTAACTTGCGACTTAATTCAAAATAATGCTCACTCCAAGATGTTATTTTCAAAAACGGTTTATTTTCAATTTATATTCTACCATCTGCGAATTGCATGGCATAATTATTTTTTTTATATGTTGATATTCATATATCCTTACAAATTCTACATTCAATTTTATGACTATGAAAATCTTAATGCTTAATTTGATCAATGCAATTTTAAGTTTAAAAACATACCTAAATATTAAATAACATAAGCAACCAATAGGGGTTATACAGTGTATAGGTTAACTTACACCTCCAATTGATGTTATTCACTTTCTTACTCATCTACCTAAGCTCAATAAGGACTTAAGAATACGTTGTTCTTATAATATTTGTGGTAAGTCTATTCTGGGTTATGAGTTTATCCATAGACATAATAATGACTATATGGGGAGGTGATGTATATATAAATACAACGAGTGCGCGCGGTACGGTATATTGTTTACCCCCGCGCCCGCGCACATTCCGGTTCCTTGCAAAATCGTCACGGGCGGCAGTACTGTACTAGCCGCCTTAATTGTCACTCCTATATTTCCTTCTTACGTGCTATATATAGATATACTCGTAGATACTTGTGTACTTAAACGTGTGTTACAAAGCTAGGGTACATAGGTACCTAATAAACTGGTAACATAAAAACTGTGTGTTTCACTGTTAAACATATCAGTGGCGACGAGGACGATCTTACCTACAAAATGGCGTATCTCGGGAATTTAACGAACTTTAACTACAAAACGGGCGATTGGTCAATTTTCAAGGGCCGATTGACGCAGTTCTTAAAAATAAACACAGTAGAAGAAGCAAATAGAAGTGGAATTCTGCTTACACATCTTAGTGACGAGACATATAGATTAATACGTAATCTGGCGTATCCTGATGAGTTGGAATCCCTCAGCTACTTTGAGCTGGTTAGTCTACTTGACGGACATTTTAAGCCGAAACAGTGCTCATTCGTGGACAAGGCGAATTTTTTTGGTGCGATTAAGAGTCCAAGCGAGTCAATGGGAGACTGGGCGGCGCGACTAAGAGGTCTGGCAAGCTATTGCGACTTTGGCACCGCTCTTGAAACGAACTTGAGGGATCGTTTTGTCCTTGGCTTGGGTTCCGGCCCAGAACGCGATAAGTTGTTCGAGCAGAGTCCGTCAACGTTGACGTTGGCGCGGGCAATTGAACTAGCGGAGCAAGTGGCTTGTACCAAGCACGCAAGATCTATTGTTATGGCCAATGATGCTGCAACGATGAAGGAGGAACCGATCTACAAGGCGAAGTTCACTCGCCAGGCGTTCCGTGGTAGCGGCGATGACGGCGGCAGGGAGCGGGACCCAGCGCCGCGGCGCACGTGGCATCGATTCGACTGATTCATCGCGGTGCTCAGTATGTGGCATGAAAAATCATGCTGGTGATAAGTGCAGATACAAGGATTATAAGTGTCTTAGATGCGGTGTCAAGGGTCATCTAAAGAAAGTGTGCGTCAATAATAGGAAATCGTACATATACCATGTCCATACCGGAGAAGGGTGCAGCGCGGTTGATCCACAGGACTCTTGTGAGGAGTGCCAAAATTTTAATATAAGGTATGTCTCGAATAAGCCCATCGAAATTGATCTTTTCTTAGGTAATAATCACGTTACTATGGAGCTCGATTCAGGTTCGGGTAGGTGTGTCATATCAGACCGCCTATTCTATGAAAAATTTTCTAATTACAAACTACATGAGTGTCAAATAAAAATGTGTTTGTATAATGGACATCAAATCTCACCGTTAGGATTTTTCATAGCAGAGGTCATTTTTAACAATATTAAAAAACACTTAAAAATATTTGTAGTTCGGAACGGTGGCCCGCCAATAGTGGGCAGAGATTTTATGTCCATTTTTGGTTTGGTTATAACTACAAATATTCATTCCATAGTAGACGTTGATAACTCTGGGTTGTCCAAATTATTAAGTTTGTTTCCGGACTTGTGGAGAGACGAACTAGGGACGTTTAATTATTTTAAGGTCCGTTTGAATCTGAAAGACGGAGCTGTTCCCAAATTTTTTAAGGCGCGCACAGTACCCTTTGCCCTAAGAGACAAGGTCGAGCAGGAGTTAGAACGATTGGTGGGGCTTGGCATATTAGTACCGGTGAACCATTCAGAGTACGCCACGCCCATCGTACCTGTTTTAAAAGACAACGGTCAAGTCAAAATTGCAGGTGATTTTTCGGTAACCTTAAATAAAGATTTGATTATAGATAAGTACCCTTTACCTAGGATTGAGGAGGTTTTTGCTAAAATAGGGGGAGGGGAACATTACAGTAAAATAGATTTGCGAAATGCATATAACCAATTTGTTCTAGAAGAGTCATCGCAAACGCTTACTACAATAAATACACATAAGGGGTTGTATAAATATACTAGGTTAGTGTACGGTTTAGCTAACGCTCCGGCAATATTCCAGAAGGCAATGGAAACGTTACTGGCGGGTATCGAAGGCATAAGTATATGGTTAGATGACGTATGTATTACGGGCCCTGATCGAGCTAGCCATTTAAAAAGACTTAATGAAGTGCTAAGTAGATTGTCTAAGGCGGGATTGCGATTAGAAAAAAATAAATGCGAGTTTTTTAAAAGAAGCGTAAAATACTTAGGTTACGTTATCAGTCAAGCGGGGATAATGACTAGTCCCGATAAAGTCCGAGCTATACACGACGCGCCGGACCCTAAGAACGTAACTGAGGTAAAGCGTTTTTTAGGTATGGTAAATTATTATAGGAATTTTATTCCACGGGCGTCAACACTATTAAGTCCCCTTCATGAGCTACTACGTAACGATGCGGCGTGGGAGTGGGGCGAGCGTCAGCGGCAGGCGATGGAGCGCGTGCGGCGCGAGCTGGCGTCGGAGCGAGTGCTGGCGCACTTCGAGCCCGAGGCGCAGCTGGTGCTGGCCGTGGACGCGGGGCCCGCGGGGCTCGGGGCGGTGCTGGCGCAGCGCGACTGCACCGGCCTCGAGCGACCGCTAGCCTACGCCTCGCGCTCGCTCACTCACAGCGAACGGAATTATAGCCAAATACAGAAGGAGGCTACGGCGATCATATTTGGCGTAAGACATTTCCACCAGTACCTGTATGGTCGTGAGGAGCCTTTCATTCTTAGGACAGACCATAGACCTCTCTTATCTATTTTCGATAAAAAGACAGGAATACCGGTAACCACCGCTCTAAGATTACAGAGATACGCGATAATATTGTCCGCTTACAACTACGTAGTGCAACACGTATCAGGTAATAATAACCTCCCGGCTGATTATCTTTCACGCGCACCGTTAGAATGTACAACGACAGACGGCTCAGATAGTGAGTCATTCGCTCCTTATGCGCTTAATTTTTTAGATGCCAACGCGCCGGCGATCACTACAAAAGAAATCGAACACATGACGGCCATAGATAAGACGTTTCAAACCGTAATTAAATATATGCAGAATGGGTGGCCGCGAAAAGTTAAATGCCCATCTATTCTTAAATATTTTAATTGCAGATCAGACTTACAGTTAGAAAAAGGATGTTTGTTTCGGGGACATAGAATAGTTATTCCAACAGCGCTACGAGAAAGAATACTAAGTGAATTGCATGAGTCGCACCTAGGTATAATCAAAAGTAAAAGTAATGCGCGTAGTAGAATGTGGTGGCCGGGAATCGACTCGGATATCGAGCGGTGGATCGGGTCATGCGAGACGTGCGTGAACACACGCTCTGCGCCACCCCGCGACCCGCCCGCTCCCTGGCCGCCAGCGGCCCGTCCTTGGCAGCGCGTTCACATTGACTATATGACCATAGGGCAAAGGGTATACTTGGTTGTGATTGATTCTTTTACTAAATGGTTAGAGTGTATACATATGCAAAATGTAACGACAACAAGCGCGCTTATCACTAAGTTAAAGGCAATCTTTGCTACATTTGGTTTACCCGAAGTAATAGTGTCGGATAATGACGTAAAGATCAACTCAGCTGAGTTCCGAACCTTTTGCAATTCAAACGGCATTAAATACATGACGTCACCTATATACCATCCACCCAGTAATGGCCAAGCAGAAAACTCTGTTAGAACTTGCAAAAAATGTTAAAATGTATCATTAAAGAGAATGTACCAATTCATAAAATACATGAACAGCTGTTGGGATACTTATTTAACTATAGGAATTCGGTTCATTGTACCACGGGTGAAACGCCGGCTAAATTAATGTTTGGAAGACAATTACGATCGCGTCTTGATTTAGTTTTACCTCATATCGGGAATCGAACCGATGTGCAAATAGCGCCTGGGAAAAGATCATTTAATGTGAATGATACAGTGTGGACCCGGTGGTACAGTGCCCGAGAAGAATCATGGAAGTTAGGTTTAATTAAAGAAAAAATTGGTAAAAAAATGTTTAAAATTTATGTAATAGATTTAGATTTGTACTGTATCAGACATATAGATCAAATGATGAAATACAAGGGTGAGCCCAATCAGGTCGGGCCTCAAGATTCTCGATTATCATTACCTCCGCCCCAAAATGACCACTCTCATTCATTACCAGCACAGCTTCATGACCAAAGCGTAGGCCGGCAGAGAATGCAGAATCTCATGAGGCACGTAATGTTTGTAATCAGGAATTGCCCATCAGGTCTGAGGATGAAGGGAAGTCCTGGGAAGATTGCGTAGCAGGTGAGGGTGAGAGAGAGGTATCGGCCAGTGTAGATGTAACGCCACCGCCGGGTGTGTCGAGCGGACACGCTGCGGCAGCAGGGCCGGCCCCGCTACCCTCGGTTAGTCCTGACCTCCCAACGACCGCGCAGCCATCACTCTCACCCCCACCATCACGTCAGAGACGTACTCGAAAAAACGTAGATTATAAGATATATTTTTAAATCAGAAATGTTAAGTTTGTTTATTTGTTAACAGGTTTCAGAATTAATTGGGGAGGAATGATGTATATATAAATACAACGAGTGCGCGCGGTACGGTATATTGTTTACCCCCGCGCCCGCGCACATTCCGGTTCCTTGCAAAATCGTCACGGGCGGCAGTACTGTACTAGCCGCCTTAATTGTCACTCCTATATTTCCTTCTTACGTGCTATATATAGATATACTCGTAGATACTTGTGTACTTAAACGTGTGTTACAATAGCTAAGGTACATAGGTACCTAATAAACTGGTAACATAAAAACTGTGTGTTTCACTGTTAAACATATCAGAGGTCTTGTCCTGTAAAAAAATACGATAATATGATATACATGAAGTATTTTTTTTATATTCACCTTAATCCATTTCAAGTAATTACATTTTACTTCAAACATGCAGACAGGGCTTTGAGTTATAATGACGTCCTTTGTCTAGAAAGTTATAGTATTAATTAAATTGCGAAGAGCTAATTGATGGCCGTCCATAATCTTTTAAATAAGAACAAGAATACATAGCATTGTGAGAGTTTTAGAGTATTAAATCCCATATAAATATTCATATCTAATGATATATATATATATATATATATATATATATATATATAATATATATATATATAATATAATATATATATATATATATATATATATATATATATATATATATATACATATATAGTCTTTTACTTTTGAAAAAGCAATTGTTTTCGTTTGCTATCTTTATTCATGTTTTTCTCCGAATGTGGTTTTGTACGCATTATAACTAGAGGACGGCAGAGTTAACCTGGGAACATGTTATTAGATAATTTACAAGAAAACAACCTAGGATTCTTTTTAAGATTTAAGGCTGAGAAAGGTTTCTGTCCTTTGGCAGTGATATATTGCTGTTCCAGCGCATTTAGCTCCCGCGGTCCTGCTACCTGCACTGTATTTTAACTTTTGCACTGGGGGGGGGGCTAGTAGCCTTGTATATTTTGTGGGAGAAAATCGGGTACGTGCCGGTAACGCGAAAAGGGACTGATCGAAACTGGCCTAAAGGAACTCGCGACGAAGCTCCGCCGCCGGTGTGAGCAGAATCTCTGTCTTGAATTATTGCGTGTGTTTTGAGACTATTCTTACCGAAACATGGATCTCCCAACCATTATAAATACACATATAAGCACAGAAAAAATATAATAAATTGAAATATCGCTTTAATGAAACCTATTATTATAAGATTAAACGTGTAGCGTGGAATGTTACTTAAACGCTCCATTTTAATACGTTGATTAGCCACACAGAGTACCGATTCACAACTTCCGATGGTTCTGCAGCATGCAAATGTATTGTTATAGCTGTAAAGCGCACATTAATAATAATTACAAGTACTTGGACCACTGTGCACATAGCGAGACATTAATTTTGTATATCGTTATGGAACTATAAACCGTGTCGCCTTTGCATTAAGGCTGTAATACTGCGATGGTAGTGCTTCGATAAAGATACGAGGAATGAGGTATGTATTGTAAAAGCTATGTATACTCTATAATACAGAAATGAGCACTTTGAAGCGCCACAACTTATCTTATTCCTCTCTATTATGTTATACTAAGTTGTTTATTATGTTGACTACCTCCGTGGTATTTTTGAGCGTCACTTCTTTCTTCTTCAAATCGCTGCGTGAGTGGGGTCGAGGGTTCCAATCCTACGACGAGCCCGCTTAGCAAAGGTACCTTTGCGATTTTTCCTAAATTGTTTTGGATTCTAGAATGGCTGGAAAGAAAGATGATTCCGTGTTTCAGGTTTGAAGCGTCGTTATGTTTATTCACATATAAGATCCTTTATATTTTTTTAACAATTAAATAAAGCATTAATAGTGCGTCAGTGGATTACCTAACACCGTACATCATAGATTTTTAATTGCCTTGAGAATTTATGAAAAAAATCATTTTACAAGTCGAAAAAGATGCTATGGCAGTCTAAATTCTTATTTTTGCTCTGAGAAATAAAATTTCAGTCACTTTTATTTTCAAAAGTGTTCCAGTTGGGTTATACAAATAATGTTAAATTAGTTTCTACGAACGAGTATTATAGCCGATGTTACGTTTATGTTGCCTGTTCACAACCCACGGAGGTTTGTACACTAGTTATGTTAATGAGTGGTGAAGATGCGGTGAGCGCTTGTTCAAATTTAAGTGCCGCCTCCAAACCCATTTAAATGACTGAAATTTACAAACGTTAATAACGCCTATCGTCAAAAAGTAAACCTTAATAGCGTCTTGGCAAGCGTAGAGTAGGACGCCTTCCGGCCCGATGGACCGACGACTTACGAAAGGTCGCTGGTGGAGGCTGGATGAGGAATGCGGATAACCGGATATCTGGCGCAAAATGGAGGAGACCTATGTCGAGCAGTTGTCTACGATAGGTTGAATAGAGAATGACGCCTTGTAGCCCAAAATTTGAATATGTTTCATTCATTTATTTGGACGACCCATCTAGGATAATGGTTGAGACGTTGCCTACTACACCAAGGGTTGGATCCCCAGGCAGTACAAACATTTGTTCTTAACAACACTTCTGTTTGTGATTGTTTCCATGTATAATATGTCTATCATTGCATTATCAAAACGATTTAAAATTTTCGGCGTTGTTACTTTACGCGAATATTCATATGCGAATGAACCTTAAAGACAGTCGGGAAGTATTATGATCAAGTGAATGAGCGCAGTGCTCAACACAAAGGCTTAACAAGCCAACTTGCACAGTTTCGCGATACACAGCTCGGTGGAGCCGTTATTAATCGTACGTCAGCAAGTTTGCTATGCTCTCTTATTGCGAATTTCAATGTTTTGTAATGACGCTTACAACATAATAATAATGGCGCCTTACACCCTATAGGGTTATATATTAAGTTGGAAAGAAAGTTTTTTTGCATTTTATGTGAGCATTGTGGAGTATTTCAGCAACAAAAAGACCTAAATCTTTTTGTATGGTGCCCATTAAAGCTTTTGGAATAATTATTATATTATAAATAAATAAATATTTTACAATATAAAGATACCTACCTACTTAAAAATGTTTTCGTTTACTCAATAGAAATTATTTATATAAACACTTATATTATTATGTTTAATTTATATAATTATATTTAATATTAAACGTATACGGCGCTCTTAAACTAAAGCCTAAGTTTTAAATACCTAATAAATGTTGCAATGCCCTGACAGGGTCATGTTAGAAACCTGTACTAATAATATAAGACCATTGTTAACCAACATGCGCAATAAATAATTATGAATGAACATTCTTTTTAATATTTTCCTTAGATTTAACTAAACCTACTTAGGTACAATTTTATATGCTATCTTGTAGATAGGAACATGATGTCATTGCTTTAGAAATTTTGGGGCTTTTGATCAAAAAAGTAGTTCCGTAGTTTTGATAGTCCTTTCGTGATGTTCACCTAACACTTTTGAAGTGGCAGTGGGCTGGTCACGTATGTCGCCGAACCGATGGCCGTTGGAGCAGACGAGTTCTGGAATGGAGACCGCGTCTTGGCAAGCGTAGCGTAGGACGCCCTCCGGCCCGATGGACCGACGACTTGCGAAAGGTCGCTGGTGGAAGCTGGATGAGAAAGGCGGAGGACCGGGATGTCTGGCGCAAAATGGGGGAGACCTATGTCCAGCAGTGGACTGCAATAGGTTGAAGAGAGAGAGGAGACATCACGTGGGTCGTCATGTAGCTCTTTTATTATTATCATCATCATCAGGCCTTATCCATCTTTTCAGATGATCATCTTATTATTATATGTATGAGTATAATGTGCTAATATTATTTTTTGTTACTATGAATACACGGCTCACATAAAAAACTAATTTCATTCGACGAACAATGTACTCGTAAGTACATTAGGAGCTAGACTAATTACTGGGTCCACACGAAGATACAACCACAGTGCCAGCCATCGACAACAAACGTGCTCGCTGCCACGCATCGACCCTTTCAAATACATAACCCTACATAGAGGTAGTTAATGTTTTGGAATTCCGTCATTTCATTTACTCTCTAGATTTTTGAACAAAAACTTCGACGCCTATGCAAGCAGCAGTATTGCAAATCTGAATGCGCTAAAAAACTTTGTAGCGCGACAACTTTTTGATACCTTTCCCAACAAATGTCGCTTCATATAGCCAAGTAGCCGTATAACCTTGTGTTAATTTAACGGTTAACTTTCGGATACGAACAGATGCGTGTTAATGTATCGTTCTTATTGTGTTCTTAATGATTACCACAAAGACCAATCCGTAGCAGTTAACATCTATCCATAAAAAAAATGTTTATTCGTTATGTTTAAATTAAGAGTCTTAAGCTTCAAATTTTATTTCTATTTTTTTTTATAAATTAAGTAAATTAAAACAAAAATAAAGTTGTTGCCAAGAAATTAACTTACAAGGGAATACCTTTGAAAATACAACTAAATTTAATTAATAGATTGAACTATCAGTTTCAAAGGAGTCTGTTCATTTCCATTTGCGTAAGTAACTCGTTTCTGTAATTACTTCTTCGACCATTACCATTAATCTAGGTACCCCATGGGCACGTCAATCGCTTGGATCGCGAGATTTGGTAAGTGTAGCCTCCGTACGGGCCACTTTTTACGAATCCTTTTCAGAAAAAAGTTGTTAAAAAAGCGGACCAAAAACAAAGGGAAATAGTCGGGGCGGCCCCCAGAGAGTCGTTGCTAGCCCTGGGACGGTACTTAAATCAAATGTTCACCATTCAAGGAAATTATAAGAATAGAGTACGGATTTTTGCCAACCCTCTTTTCAAATCCACTCGGATAAAAAGGCTTAAGTCGGAACAATGCCGCGAACGCTTTCCCCACACTGTTAATATTTCTAGAATTAACGTTACGCCGTTTCATTAATGTCATATATAGTTTACGCAATGCAGATGAAGAGAACATATGAAGAAAGTCCGTGTTAAATATAACAACGTGTTCGGCGTACAGGAAACATTGGAACAGAAATTAATTATACGTATTGCCTGGGTTACTTTAATATTCAGGAGTGGGTTCACGGTTGGGAATTTCCTTTTTTGTTATCTTCCAGTATATTACTTTACCTCGCAACAAACTTAAGGGGCCTAATCCTCTTTTCAACTCGAGCTTTTGCTTGCCTTATGACAGCGGGCTTAAAGCTTCGAAAGACGTTGCGGGGAAAGTTTTTAATCTTTCCATATATACATAGAGGAATCGTGTGAATGTTGTAGAGATGGAAGTTACATCGCGCAGGTTTATTGACCCAGATATTTGAGATAAAACGTAAAGGGAAAGAATATAATAAGTAATGCTTATTCGTCTCAAACATGTGTCCATATGTCGAGATCCTCTGAAGCCGTCCCCTCATGCCGGATATGAATAAAATTTTCTTAGATAAATTGAGAGTTCGCGAAAACGTGTCGATTTCTTTATTTATTCAATACTTTTTCCTTTGAAGCATTTCTCCTCGGATTCATCTGCGCTTATCTTATATTTATGAATTCTTTTGGATTATTGATGTAAAACCACTTCCTACTTTAGCGACATCTCGAAATAAAAAGGAGAGTTACGCTATCGTTTAGAAAAGCTTCTGTCGATATCTCCCATTGTTTGTAAAGGGAATATCCTTTAAACAATATAAAGAGTTACAACTAAAAATATTGTATGTGTAACAATATTTTTTTTTGTAGTAATAGTTATAGTATTATCTATGTTTAATACTGAAGCTCAAATTTGTACACACACCAATGTATTTGAATTCTAAGGACATTAGAAAAGACCCATAAATCTCTTTATACGAATAGACATTCGTGAATTATCATGGGCCAGTAATCAAAGCTTTGCCGAACTTTCGGCGGAAAATCCTAGTGCACTCGTTTTGTCGTTTAATCAGTTTTATCGTCAAACATGAGTAAAAATTCTTGTTATTGAACTGCAATGTCTTGTTTGTACACACGCGAAATAAATTTCTAATATTTATTATTAATTGTCTGAAAAGAAAGATTATTCCGTGATTTAGACGTTATACACCATCTAAGAACTGTTACCATTCGTTAACATCCATGAATCTATTTTAAGCCTTCGTGGTGGGTTATGGCCAATCTCACCATAACCATACTGTGTGGAAGCCATGTGGGACATTTATAGGCTGGTGATGATTATTATATTACTACTCGAATTATTGTAGATACAGAAAGTTTTTAACAAAAGTGTATTAATGTAATCTCATCGTGCATAATTATAGGAGGCATTTGTGTTCATTACGATTAGATGCTATTGTCATGAGTGTGATTGCATAAATATATAAACAACTTTACTTCATTTGAATTTCCTTCAAATCATTTTTTTATGACTAGATAAAAACCAATAACAAAAAAATTTAAGTTATACCTATTACAAACTATGCAAACTGTTTAACATAGATTTTAGACTTCAATATAGATAAATTCCAATCGACCACAAAAAGGTTGGATAAAGTTTTAGAATAAAAAATATTTTCTATTTAATTGTTATATTTTTTCAACGCATTTTAAAAATCATATCTGCCAGAGCGCTGAAATTTTCGAGATCTAGTAAGATATAATAACATACTTTAAATCCAAAATTTCAAGTCTGTAGGTCATTTGGTTCCGACGTTAAGCGAAAGCAAAGTTTCGCATTTTCGACAGAATCTCACTCACTCATGATCATCAAAATAGAACTAGTATTTCCATTTACTCAGAGAGCTGAAATTCAAATTAGGGTTTAATGGCTACATAAAGGGAACACTATCAAAACTTGGATAATCGAAGATCTGGACCACCTGGTGACCCTGCTTAGATAACAAAAGAGCTCAGCCAAACTATAAGAGATCGACATACCGCCTTTAAACAATATATAACATGGTGGGCCGCTTCATCCGATGTCAAAAATGGGGGCACGGTAGTGCCCCGTCAAGTCAGCGCGCTAGACATACAAACAGACATGTTCATGCACACAAATATTTGTACTGCCCGGGGATCGAACCCGAATTCCTTGGTGTAGTAGCCGACGTCTCAACCATTACACCCAATGGGCCGTCCAATATTCTTTTTAAGTTTTTTACAAAAAGAAGTGAAATCCCACCAAAAACATTCTGTAAAAATTGAGCCAAGTCTCGATGGAGCTGCTTGATTATCTCCAAAAAAGTAATGAAATCAAGACAAAGACGTGCCAAGTCTAAGGTTCCTTACTGCGATTACTTTATTATTATGGTTGATGTTGTGTGACTTGGCCGTTGAAGAGTATACAAGGATACAAAACCAGGTGCAGCTGAGACTTGGCTAGATTTTTTTACAGAATGTTTTTGGTGGGATTTCACTTCTTTTTGTAAAAAACTTAAAAGGAATATTGGAACCCTTAACCCTTTTAAAAAAACAGTAACGCGCAACAAGGAGGTCTACGTACCAATACATTATTTATTTCACACTATCGAAGATTATTATTTCATATATCGAAAAGCACTAAGCAGCAGCCTGCTGCGAGTAGCAGAGTAATTAACAGTGGGGATAATATAATCTGTGGCTACTCTCGCTTATCATCAATTCTTGATGGGTGGGGTTTTTAATAATATCTTAAATAACTGATTTTTTGCCACGGTAACAAAATACATACCATTCAGTTACATAATTGGGTATTTGACACCACTAATCATTGACGCACTTTTTATGAACTGTCAAAAAGGAACGTTTTACATATATTTTGTATGAGATTATTGAAACGTGACGTCATTGCACACTAACATCAATTGACCTAATATTTATTGGTTTCATTGTATTTATAAATACAATATTGCAAATAAACAAAAGTGATCAATGAAACGACATGTAAAATAAAGTGCACTTTTATGAAAATAAGGTTTGGTATTTTATTGCGAATGGTGGAGAATACCGAATTGTCCAGTTATCTCATTACTATATTTTAAATTTGTATTACGATTACAACACGATTGCATTATATTTCAAAGTCACGCGATACATTTTGTGTATAATATAATTTGGAAAACAGCAAACTAATATCTTTGGCATTTCTGATAGTTTTAAAAATGAGACCAAGCTCTGGTGACATATATCAAGATTCTTACATTTACGAGTAGTAATGAGATTAAACATGTATACCTTTTAAAAATTATTGCACTTTGGTACACCTGTTTTCAACGCTTGGTACTAAACACAGTTATCCAAAGTAAATACGATAATAACAATATAACTAAAACTGCATAACATTATACCACTAAATATCTGTATTGCTTAGCAAACTAGTAACAATAGAAACTTCACTAGTTACAAATTCAGATCGCACAACATAACCATTGGCAACAGAGAAAAGAGACATTAAATGTGTTTGTACATACTAAGCATATTAAATGGTCGACCAGAGCGGGCCTTGCCCGACGATAAACGAGTTTAGTAAACCCGAAGTCGATTAATCGCTCGGACACCACTCGACGACCGCCTATATCTCTGGCAACGGCTTAAAAACGTTCGGTAAGTTTGGCGTGTGGATCTTCGTTTTTTCAAATGGAGGATTTGTCTACAGTAATACTGAGCATGAAATAAATTCTACATAAATTGAGAACTTTCAGTGTTATTATTTGTTTAATAATATGTTGGATCGAATTGTTGTTAATAAATCTTAATGCGATGCGCCCTGTGCTGAAGCAGTACAAGGGCGCTAATATCTAAAATAACCAACAAAATTTAGGCACTGTTTTGTAATTGGCATTAAAGATACATGCATGTATGCATGCATGCGATCAATTTCAAGGAGAAATATAAAAATAATTATATTTGATAGCCTGGTCAGAGACCTACATAACATTCGTTGAGTAACGTAGTTTTAACAAAAGGAAACAGTTTATCAGCTGTACCTGCATTATATCATGGAATAACTGTTTCAGCATAACTGTTTGTACTGTTAGGGGATCGAACCATTAGACTTGCAGTCGACGTCTCAACCGCAACACCAAACGGGTCGTTTACGGGTTGATAAACAACACGTATATCCTATTGCATTTTATGGATGTCAAGAGAAGCAAGTAATATATACTATCTCATAATAGCACGAGGTAAAGACAGGATAATCACCGCAACACTGCAGTTGACTGAAAAAAGCAGACTGTGGCCTTAGATGAACAATGAACTAGTTGCACAATTACGAAGAAACGTTAACCAATAAAATACTGAGTCGCAGTGTAGTGTATATTTATAACATAAAATTTAATTAATTGAATCAAAAATTACAAAATCAAGAGCAAGAGCACACTACTGACAACCGACGCGATGGGCACAATTTTGACAGGGACACTTTTTGAGTGAGATAGTGCATCAAATTATATTATTGTTTGTCTAAGACTGCTTTTACTTTATACTCTGAGAGTATCTGATCAACATATGACAAATAAGACGAGCTTAAGCTGTTGTTACTGGATTATTGGCCTCACTTTAGAAAAGCAATCTCATTCCGGTAACGATCCACGACAAAGTGGTAAAAGGTTAAAGCATAATAAAACGACGAACAAAGTTCATAAGAAGATTTCCTGCGCTAGTTTAGAACTTAGTGGAAGCTTATGTGTTACCGCATACTTTTGTCTAAGTGAATTTTAAATTTGTGTAACATTACGTTTAGTACTGATTAATGGAGGATGCGTCCTCCTATTAAAATATTTGTTATTAAAATCACCCACTGTTGTTTATTGTAATACCTATGAATACGTTCATGAACGTGTATTACCTATTGTAAGTAGATACATACATAAACAATTCATATTGGCGTCAAGAGCTTACCTTTATAAAAAAAATATTTAAAAACAAGCTATGTCAATAGCCAGAATCCACAACACCATGTAATTATAAAATATCGAGACACTCCATAGAGTTTATATTGAAAACTGAAAAGTTCGTTCTATGAATGTGCAATGACATTACGTACTAATTAAAAACTAAATGAGTGAACTTCTAGAAAGTTTTCATTGTTGTATTTTGATGCCACAACACAACATTAGCTTTGTTCGAAAACAATGGCATCTTGGAATTAGTGTATTCCTTGAGAATTTCTCTAGCAAGAAACTGCAACACTGCTTTAAAGCATGACCATTGTTTCTATCGAATATGAAAATTACAGTTTGATATCTCCTACGGAATAGTCTGCGCTACTTTATTTTACCAATCCCAACACAGCTGGCCAAGGAATTCCAATTCGCAAATCATGACCAGCCAATGCGGAAACTAAAAAAGATCGTTTACTTTTAGCTGAACTCTCCTCTCAAATTGGCTCCAGATCCATTCCTGTTGACAACTTTATCGAGCGGTTTTCGATAAATTGCGGCGAGGGAAAACTAAATAAATCCGAGAGGGACTTTAGATAAGGTAATGGCAGCAGTAATGTCTAGCGAGTGCGGCCGCCGTAATGCAATCGACGTGCCACCGAGCCACAACACACGACTCTGCTAAAATGTATAGCGGACGGTATATATTTACCCTATACGACTGATTATTGTTGTGAATGTGTTATGTCGTTATTATAAGACTGTAAATCATTATTGAGTGTTATTGAATACTGATTTTATAACGTAAATTACTTTTTAAACGAGAGCATCAACCACGTTTGTATTTAAAGAATAAAACTCAAATGCCATTATGCTACAAAAAACACATTGAAAGAACAAACAATGTAAGCCACAACCTACATAGAAGACTAGGTCTAGTTAGAAGTTGCAATGGTATGCTATTTATACTAATATGATTAATGAAACAGTCTGTTTGTTATGCTGTAACGTCTCAACAGCTATACGGATTTTGATCAAGTTTGGCATGGAGGTAAGTCATCATCTTCTTCAGCTCATTAAACGTCCCCACCGAGGGGCACGAGCCTACCCGTATAGGGTGATTAGGCCTTAGTCGTCACGCGGGCCAGTGGACGACTAAGGCCTAATCACCCTAAGACGTATAATATTGTTTACAGCAAAACAGAAATATATTGTAGACATGATCGATCATGGAGAAAACGGCTTTCTTTTAAAGGCGATATGATATAGTCCAGTATAGATTGAGTCTAGGCAAATATTCGCGAATCGAATAAAACTCAAATGCCATTATGCTACAAAAAACACATTGAAGAACAAACAATGTAACCACAACCTACATAGAAGACTAGGTCTAGTTAGAAGTTGCAATGGTATGCTTTATACTAATATGATTAATGAACACTGTTTGTTATGCTGTAACGTCTCAACAGCTATACGGATTTTGATCAAGTTTGGCATGGAGTAAGTCATCATCTTCTTCAGCTCATTAAACGTCCCACCGAGGGGCACGAGCCTACCGTATAGGGTGATTAGGCCTTAGTCGTCCACGCGGGCCCAGTGCGAATTGGACGACTTCACACACAACCTTCGAATCTCTTCGCAGGCGTGCATGAAGGTTTCCTCACGATGTTTTCCTTCACCGTAAGAGCGTCGGATAACGTACATATATTTTCGAAAATTCGAAAATACATTGGTACGTGTCGGGATTTGAACCTCAGCCTCCCGGTAGGAAGGCGACAGTCCGCACCACTGAGCCACCGACGCTCAAGTAAGGAGGTAAGTGTTAACCTGTAAACGGACATAGGCTACTTTTTGTATACCTAATCCTAATCTCTCACTTTCCCTGAAATGAGGGTGGAAGGTTGTGTGGAGCATTCCGCAATTTTAAAGTTAAAATCAACGAAATCATGGTATTTCTGATCAGTAACAAAAAATCTTGTAGTATTTTTTTTAAATCGACCCCCAAAGTTTTAAAAGAAGGGGGGGAAGTATTATATGGAACTTTTCGCAGTTCTCAAGGTTGATGGAAAGACGTATAATATTGTTTACAGCAAACAGAAAATATATTGTAGACATGATCGATCATGGAGAAAACGGCTTTCTTTTAAAAGGCGATATGATATAGTCCAGTATAGATTGAGTCTGAGGCAAATATTCGCGAGTCTTCGTGTAAACTTTAATTAAATTTATATTTTTTGGTTTTCCTGTTTTCTCGTCTAGTGAAGCAGTAATTAACTTACGTGCTTTATCACTTTGCATTTAAAATGTCACTGAATGGAACTTTTTTCATTAAATGCAGGCTGCTTGGAGCTGCTACGTCGGCAACTAGTTTCAGGTGTTTGTATTTAGACTACAAAGACTATCTTAATTATTTTATTTCTTTTAAAATATAACAAGGTATTTCGTTTTTTGCCAACTTATACGGATTAAATAAAAATATAAAATTCGGATTAAGTAAAAAAGAGCACCGGTTGCTCATTGGTGTTGACTGTTGCCTTCCAATGTAGAGGACGGAGGTTCAAATCCCACCATGTACCAATGTATTTTGAAATTTTCCAAATTATATGTACGTTCACCTGACGCCCTTATGGTGAAGGAAAAAATGGTGGGATACCTTCGCCTGCCTGCAAAGAGATTTAAAGGTTGTGCGTGAAGTCGACCAATCCGTACTGGGCCGCGTGGATGACTGAGGCCTTTAAATATATATTATACACCGTTTACGAATAGGTTCGTGTCCATTCGTGAGGCCGTATAATGATCTCATGATGATGAGAAAATTCGAGAAGAGCTACAGTGTTTTTTCTATAAATTACATGGATACCATAATACACGCAAAACGATTAGAAAGCGGGTTAATTAACAAGTTTGAAACTATTCAAAATATAGAAAATAACACTTTCCATTTTCATATAGTAATTACATGTAAACGAGTCAAAATACTTGTAGAAATAAATAAAGTAGTATTATGGAATGGCTGTATGTCCTCGCTGTACAGCCAAACTAATGTGACGGCGAAAAATTTAGTATAAAACAATTATAGCCGATAATTTGGTGTCGTTTGCCTTTGACCTGGGTAACTACAAAGTAACCCTACTGGACTTAATACCACAAAAATTTTAGCAACTGAATCATTAAAATTTTTCCAGTCGTTAGGTTATCTGAATACTCATTATATATTTTTTTATTGATACCATAACACACGCAAAACGATTTGTACCTTGGTGCAAATTACGGAACGTTTTGCGTACCTAGGTAACTAAACTTACAAGCAAACATTGGATATTTATCAACTCAAACAATAATATCCATATTTTAGTAGAGGAGACCTATGTCCTATTGAAGAGAGAGAGAGAAAGCGGGTTAATTGACAAGTTTGAAACTATTCAAAATATAGAAAATGACATTTTCCTTTTTTATATAGTAATTTCATGTCATCATCATCATTTCAGCCACATAATGTCCACTGCTGAACATAGGCCTCCCCCAATATCTTCCACGCCGACCTGTCAGAAGCTATCTGCATCCAGTGGGTACCCGCAACCTTCCTTAGGTCATCTGACCATCTTGTGGGCGGCCGTCCCACGCTACGCTTGCCGGTACGCGGTCTCCATTCGAGAACCTTCCGGCCCCAATGGCCATCGGTTCTTCGGGCTATGTGCCCTGCCCATTGCCACTTAAGCTAATTACATGTAAACGAGTCAAAATACTTGTACAAACAAAAGTCTTAAATACTATAAAAACGTATGAAATGGCTGTATGTCCTCGCTGTACAGCCAAACTAATGTGACGGCGAAAAAATGTAGGATAAAATCAATTATAAACCGATAATTTGGTGTCGTTTGCTTGTGCAACGGTAACTACAAAGTAACTCTACTGGAGTTATACCACAAAAATTCTAGCAACTAAATCACTAAAATTTTTCCAGACGTTAGGTTCTCTGAATAGTCATTATATTAATTTAGTATGACAGAGAGTTTCTGTATTTTAATTTGAAATTGCGATGTGGTGTATGCTACCATTTCACAGTGGCATAATGTTGTTATTCGGCAAAATGCAACACGAGCAAACGTTGCATCCAATTGTTACAAGGTTGGCATAGGCCATAAAACATATATTGCCGAAAGCGCTAGAGCTTGGAATGCAGTTCTCGCTTTCTGTGAAAACGGTCACGGCACGAAAAGAGGCTGCAGAGAGGCAGCGGGAAGATGACCCGTCGGACCTACCGCTCCGCAAAATACGCCCTGGGAGAAGGCGCAAATACCACGATCGCTTTCTACCCTCAGATGGGGAAAACTAGCCGGCATCGGGCATCGGGATGCTCGGTCGGCCTAACACACGTTTTTCCTCCAAGGTAAAGAGGACCAGATTCCCACTCCCAGTCGTTCCTGCCGCTTACATATGATCAGGGTAAGCATGTCGTGTCCAGCGTCGGGGAAGCACCGATGGGGAGATATCTAACTAGCTTCCCATATCCTCGTTTATGGTGCAGGACGGAGTGTGTCGGGTTTTGTGGGTAATTGCTGCCAACTACCAACTCTGGCTGGTCAGAATCGGCGTATATTTTGGCGTGGGCCTAGGGCCCCACAAATACACGCCGATCCTGACCGGTGTGGGAGACGAGGACTTTCCCGATGAAAAAAAGCCTGAAATGTATGTTATTCCATGTCATGGGACGCGTTTCTATATTTCCCGGAACCCTGTCTCATGGTGATTGCGACGCTGGTGGTGGATAAGGGTCCACCAATTTGACTTAAAGCCCACACACCCTCTGCCATAGTGGAGATAGTGCGTCATCGTACCTTAAAACCCAACGCCTTAAAACCAATTATTTGCTATCACATTTTTAAGAATCTCATTTTAAATTTCGTAACATCATTATCGTGGAAGCCTTAACAAAATATAAACTACAACAACGGTTTATTTGCAATAGGCTCTTTTTTATATTTTATTAAGTAAAAGCAAAGTATATTTTCGTACCTCTAAACACAGAACTTATTATATAATATAAAATATAAAACTATGTGCCGTTGAATAGGCATTTTCACTTCGATTTGAGATCACAGTCACGGGCATCTCGGTATTCCGACATTATTAGTAGGATTTTGGAGGCTATTCGCCTGATCGAAGTGAAGTTGAAGTGACTACAGGCCTGTATAAGCCTTATACAGACCTGTAGTCACTTCGACCTAGAAGATATTATATGACTCGCTCCCCTTTTAGAGTTCATTTTAAAGTTAGGGACTTTTAGGAAGTTTAGGCCCGACTTTATAGACTAAGTCCTCTTAATTTGGCTTTTGTACTCAAGAGACAGAGACTTATTCATGACAAACAAATATACGTTTTTTATTGTATAAGCAATGCAGAAAATTGTTAACACGCTACTACGAACCCACACTTAGTTAAGTTTAAATAGTTAACTGAGCGGCGCCGCAAACGCATATTGAAGTCAAAAGACAAACTCATTGTCCCCCAACAACGCTGATGCAACTTCTCAATGGAGCTCGACAAAGATAAACTTCGCGATCCTCAAGTCTCATTTACAAGAGCAAACTTTACTCCGTCTGCAAAACATGCGAATAGGTACGAGAATAGGTTGTATTAAAAACAATGATTGTCCTTATAAGATATTACAAAATCCGTTTTCCAAATGTGTGTAGATTACTTAACATTTAGGTACGTTAATTTTATCGCAATGACGAAGTAACTATTAGTTAATTTACTGATTCGATTTAATAATAATAATGAGCGCGTGGGGTCGTGACGACCCCATCGCCCGCTGATGGTATTAGCTTCATGCTAGTACCGTCTGTGCAGTCAGTCTCCGCCGGGCAGCTTGTGGCGAACCGGTGGTGTGTGGCACGCACCTTTGATGGGCGGAGTGGACTCCATGATGACCAGATCCCCGCCTCCCGCTTGCCTTCATTGGTCGTCGAGAGTGAGTCACTAGGGCTATATGCTCGGGAGGCGTAATAACGAGAAAACCCGCTCCGAGTGACTTGTGTAGTTACTCGTGATGGTGAAATCGGTGCCGCATCTCTCGACACATTTACTCTGTTGCCCCATGTCGCCCCATTGCAGGCGACCATTAGGGAGCCCATCCAACCGCAGCGAGTCACCGCCTGTCTCTTTTTAAATGTGAGACTAGTTTAATGGCAGGCGTCCATAGTGTCTCCCATAGCCCAGATATCCAGTCCACCAAAACCCAATTCCATATAATATATAGTTTCCATTAATTTCAATAGCCTTTACACATGGCGGGGATCATCATGGTTTTGTATCATATTGTGCATTCCGTGATGGCATCCGCCACATGTAACCCATACAAAGATTAAACATTCGATAAGGGCCTATGTACCTTCGGCCTCACGCATGCTTTTCAAAGGGCCGAGGCGTCACTATTTAGCCCGTGAATTTTAAGGATTTCGAAACCATAATAATAAAAAAAATTAATCTATGTTTCTTATTTATACAATATTTCTTTAATTTATTTATTTAATTAGGTACACCAACAACATAACACACAAAGCATTAAAAGTACACAATTTCCTTACAACTTAGACTAGTACGTATGTCAATAACAGGTGTACACAGCATTCACCGATGACAACAGTCAAATAATTAAATTACACAAAAATTTAATATAATAAAAAATGCAAGATCCTTAGCAACATAGAGTATTAGTCTTTGATTGTCATTTGTGATTTAACGTTATTCTTAGGTTAATGCCGAGATATACCGTGTTATTTATTGTGAATTCTGCATATACATCAGGGTTAAAATACAACTAGCTTTTGCCCGCGGCTTCGCTCGCATTAAATTCGGGATAACACGGTACTTTCATTTATCACTATACATAGGATTTCCCCTCCCTCCAACTTTAAAGGCTTCGGGGTCAATTTCAGATATTTTTTTAGCAAAAAATATGTTATAGTGAGCTTACCTTAATAATAAGCGTGCGTGCTGCGTTTTTTGTAGACCTTTAAAAGGAAAACAATACTCTCATACATGACTTTTGTGAAATTTTAACCGTTTACTCAGCGTACGCAGCGGAAGCTCCAAGTATGAAAAAATACCCCCGATTTTGAAATATTCTTCATTGTTGCTCCGCTTCTTTTACTCGTAGCGAGAAGATATATAGCCTATAGCCTTCCTCGATAAATAAGCTATCTAACCATGAAAGGATTTTTCAAATCGAACCAGTAGTTCCTGAGATTAGCGCGTTCAAACAAACAAACTCTTCAGCTTTATTTATTAGTATAGATTAGTGCGATAAACAAAACAAAACTGTGTTGAAGAATTTATATGTACCTACTTATGCATAAAAAATATTTTTTCTGAGAATACCAAAAGCAAGCTCTTATCAAGCTGCATAGCTCATTTAGAAATATATTTTTTTATGACATAAATTTGCGGTACCAAAAACTATGAACTAAACCATAATTCGCAGCGTAAATTTAAAATGATATTTTAAAAGAAAATGAAAGAAGTGTAAAGCATCTAAGTACATAGTAAAAGTTTAAAGCCGGCTCGAGGGTAAAGTTATTATCAAGATAACCTGACGCCTGTGCAAAAATATGGAGGTCTACTCTAAAAATCAATTTATACGAGATTTTTATGGCTTATTCCAAATCACCCCAGATTGATGAAACAAGAGGTAAAAGTTTGTATACCAAGAAAATTTTGGGCATTGATTGGCGAATTGAGTCTTTCTGAAAGAGGTGAGTAATATAACAAAATGTATTTATTTAAACCGTACTGGGGACGCTCAGTGTGCTCTATACAAACATTCACTCTCATTTAAGGGAAAAGGGAGTACAGAATTGGACAAATGTAGCCATCCCTAAAACTATCACTACAAAATCACATCAATCTGTCGTTCCGTTTTACCATGAAAGACGGACAGACACACTTTCACATCTATATCATCTATAAATTAAATGTAATGTCGGCTCGTGGGTTGTTGAGGTCACAGTTCTAAACCTAATCAAAATGTATAAAACTATGATGAAGAAATTAATAGATATTATTATGAATAAATACAAATATTGGCATAAAACACATTTATGAATATTTAAATTATATGTAATAAAATTTGGTAAGACGTTAGCAGGCACCCTGGATGAACACATAGGTTACGTTTTACTGCGGGAGAATATCTTATACCGTTGTTTACACCGCTGGGCATAGCTATAGTATGGATTTGTATATTGCGATGCAACTCGAATAAATTAAAAAGCTATTGACGCGAAATAAATTATAATCCTTTTTTTATTGTGTATTCTCGGATTGGGATTATTCAAGACTATTTGTAACAAGTTCCCACTGAGGCTAAAATAGCAAAATTAGAGATTGCTCTATTTCGGCTTATATCTAATTATATTAAGCTACGAGTACATTATAAGATAACTGAAACAGAATCCTTTTTTTGTGTGCTACTAACTTGCTATTTTATACAAATAAATATTAAATAAGCAACGTTCACAAATTTTTGCAACACCCATAACCCATCATCAACATCCTCATCCTTTTTTTATACGTCTCCACCGAGGGCACGAGTCTACCCCTATAAGGTGTTAAGGCCTTAGTCGTCCCAGTTTTCTAGTTGTCGTTATGATGTGATACAAATATAGTTTCTTGAAAGTGTCGACTGCCAGTCAGGGCATAGAGCGAGTCCTTATTTTAAAACTCATAAGTGCATTTGGCCTACCCAATCAAATAAGAGCAGATCGTGTAAAATGGTCAATTTATATTCAACGCAATGCACACCGTAAGCAAGCCCATACAACTAAAACACACGATCATTGTTCCTAATTTACCTGAACCACTACACAAAGTTCATGCCGAACGATTCCATCTGACATGAAAATCTCTCGAGAACTCGCAGGGGAAGTGTACTTGTGTAAATGAGGCTTGCGAAGTTCGCCCGAGTGAGGGGAATCGCGACGTCGCCTTCACTACCACCATGGTCGAAACAACAGGAAAACTTCGAACGGAGATAACATCTAATTATAAACATGTCCGTGTACTACTATTTTGATCTTGTTGTTTGATAAATATTAGTAAACTCGATACTGAGTTGCCTAGGTAGGTACCACCGCAGTGCGCCAGATTATCGTCCCGTCAAAAAAGAGTGCAATGCACTTTTGTATTTCAGGATGAGGGCACTGTAGCTAGTGAAATTACTGGGTATAAGAGACCTAGCATCTGTTGTCTCGAGTGACGGGCGCAGTGCGGCATTGGTGGAGAATAATAACTGTTTATCAGATTTTGGTCTACTTCAATGCCGCTCTGATATTTAGGCGTATCATTTACCATCAGGTGAGCGTCCTGACCATCCTGTTCACTCTGTAACATAAAAAAAAGGTCGTACTTACTTAAAGTCCCTTACTCACAGCAGATATACCTACACATAAAACATACCGAAAACTAACACAATTTAAATTAAAATAACATCAAACGGAAAATCATTTCATGGTAATTAAATCACGACGAAAAGGACTGAACTTTTCTCCTAACAGAAGATATTCTTACTGCAACTATTTGCATGTTTTAATACCTAGAAAATGTTGGCGGAAAAGTTCAGAAGCGAAATTATACAATGGCAAAATACATACCGTAAAACCCATTTATGCAATTCTGCGTTTCACGGATAAGCAATAACTAAGATTAATCTCACAGGTGTTTAAGCAGACTAATTCAACGGCAATGCAGGCAGATTGCCGGGATAAAAGTATGGACCCGGGGATAAAGGTATGGACTTCGCGGGAAGCCGGATTAAACTTGTTTTTAAGTTTATCGCGGCTTTAATATTGTTCGCGAAGACTTAAACGCAGGGGATAAGGCCTGGTGCACATTGAAGGATGCACGACACATATTGATGAGTAGAATGAAGATTGTAATTTATATGGGATTCTAATATAATACTTTCGTGAGTAAAACGAATCTCAACATCAGTGATTTCTTTGTTCTTTCTCTCTAAAAACTTTCGCAATCCATTGCTGGATGTCTCCTAGTTTACAGGATTTAGTTTTGAATAGCACTAATAGAGCCTAGTCATGTCACGAATATCCCGAAAAGAGAGTTACTGAAGTCAATAATTACACTCATGCATGTCGTAATAGTAAGCGAAGCTAAACCTTTGAGATAACAGGTAAATAGTGAACCACAGTATCATTTGAAGACCAGTGTCTATACACTGCTCTTAAAATAATAAGACATCTCCTATAGATCTCCTCTATAAGAGATATCTTAAGCATGGTTATTTTGTTACACGGTTTTGACAACACTGGATAAAAAATTAGAAGTATTCTTTAACATAAAATTTCTTGAATGAATTGTTTTGTTGGATATATCCACATGATAATCATAAACGACGATATACAAATTAGCATCAACGAGTCCAATGTATAGGACTTGACCTACCTTTTAAAGAAAAAAATATAATAATCGTGAAGTTAGTATTATTATATAAACTTTAGCTCCACGGTATTGTGGATCACCCTTAATACTCAGTAGAAGTTCCCGAGGAGCGTGCAACAATGGTTGTGTAGGCGTCCCGCTTCCTACATTGTTCATGATGTACATGTAACGTAATATTATTTGTCAAAAAACTTCGCCGTACACTTCATCTAAGGCGGTATCAATCTGAACTAATTTCACCCATTATTGGTTCATTATCATCATCAGCTCATTAAACGTCCCCACTCTTGAATCTCTTCGCATGTCTGTTTGTAATGGTCTGAGTGTTTCTATGTATAATATTTATGTATTAAAATAATAATAAGTATGTTTGTCAGTTGTTTAATATCCTGACTACAAGCTTCTCGCATAAAATGGGGCTTGATGGCGCTGTATGAATGTCAGTGGATATTTATTTATATACAACTAGCCTGAAGTTGGTTGGCCTGAACTATAGTTATTCAATACTTTAGGAAGATTATGTATAAGATTGTTCAAGACAAGTAAAGCTTACTATTATATATCCTGTTTCAGGCTAAAAAGTGCAGCAGCAGTGAATTCACTCGATGTCTTAACTTTACATCTCTATGCCAGAAGTGAATTAATATGTGGTAATTAAATTAGAAAACACGGGCATGTATTTTTAACTCATAATATAAAATACCGAAGTTCTGGCTTTACTAGTGAAACAGTGGACATATATAATTATCGCATAAACATAAATAGTATATGATTACAAACTTAGTTTATAGATTATAAAACACTGGAGAAGATGTTGTGATCATTTACCAAGTATATGTACTTAAATTTGTATTTTACATTTAGTGCCATTATTTCACAATGAAAATATAGAAAAAGCTTAAATGGGCAAATGCTTTTTTATTTATTTTTCGAACTGACTACTGCTGTTGGCCGCAGATGGCCTTTACAGCTTCACCGGGCAATCTAATTTGCATTTAAATTACAACAGGTAATCTTGTTTCACAGGTAATTCTTATATGAACAGGTAATTCCTGTTCTATATTTTAAAGACTGCAATAATATTGATAATCGTGAGCACAATATTTTGTGGCTAATATTCGACCATGAAGTCAAATACTTAATAATCATACATATTATTATAGCGTTGATTTTATTTACTACTGCTTTATGGCATACATAAACCTGTATTTCAGTATTAGTTTAATAAATTCAAAGCAAAGTTGCTGAGTTTCCTTTAAAGGAACTTCATAAATCGCATTGAAATCTACTTTCCATCCGCTTACATTTCCGCGCACCGCGTCTGGAGAATGTACAAAAACATGAACTGTAATTTGCTAAGACAAATAACGTTTGATTTAATCCGGCACGTAGAGCGGCCGGGCGGGTTGGGCCGTCGATTTACTTTTATTGCTATTTCGTTTTATTTCGCTGGGTCCGATGCTGCCTGATGTAGGCCTGTTTTCGGGATCGTTAACGGCAAATGTGCTAATCTTTTTTACAGCAACAAAATGCGACTTAGCGCTCTCGACGGACATACCTCGTCATTTTGTAACGTTACATGTTTTATTTTTTTTCTAATGGTGCGATTTGTGAGCGCAGTCCGCGTCACCGCCAAGTAAAATACACTGGCGGGAATATAAATTCAGTGAACATATTGCTGTGATTTAGGGACCCATTTATTCAGATTCAACATTTCACAGCTGATTTTTTCGGAGTAAAATATGTGCTTTCAAACGTATTGAAGTTAGATAAGCTTTCGAGGGAACTGTGCGATATTTTGATTTCATTATGGCTATGATTCTGATTTCTTAGTTGTAGCGTTAAGTCAAAAATTTGAATTTGCAGTTAGCAGCAAAATTAACAACAAATGTTGGAACATCATTCCACTTACCATTTTAAGACTTTTTATTATATTTCTAATCCGTAAACTGAATCTTTGTGACAGTAGGTTTCGTATATGCCACCATTTCAATATCAGCGGCAGGATTTTGGGCTCATAGTGCACCAAAGAGTTGGTAAAATCGCGCATTCCGTATCCTCACACGACACCAACAAGGTCATTCATAACGGCATTCATTAGTTTCGTCACGCAGTCATAGTATAAATGTATCGAGTTAAATAACTTAGGGGGCTCTTCTCCGGGCCCGAGACTTGCCTCTAAACTAAAGCTTTGGATTAGATAATGGGAAAGCCTGAAAGGCGGATTTGCAAAATCAAAAGGTAAAATAAAAAAATGTGAAAAAAATGCCGATGCATTGTTTGAACTATGGTATGTACCCTTTGCCACTTTAGTACGCCATAACTGACCTTATGTAAACAAATAGACACGAATGGCATGAACATTTTTTGGCGACAATAAAATGCAATCAAACCATTTAAAAACCCGAAGTTTAAGTTCCGTTATATGTAATACTTAATAACACTCTACTGTTAAACTTTATACCAGGGAACAAAAATTGAAATGACTTGTAGAGTACCTACAATTTTTGAAACGTGGTTTAATAATCTGATTGCCTCATCATCATCAGCTCATTACACGTCCCCACGGAGGAGCACGAGCCTACCCGTGGCGGGCCCAGTGCGAGTTGGACGACTTCACACACAACCATTGAATCTCGTCGCGGGCCTGCCCAGGTTTCCTCATAATGTTTTCCTTCACCGTAAGAGCGTCGAATAACGTACATACAATTTCGAAAATTCGAAAACATATTGGTACGTGGCGGGATTTGAATCTCGGTCGGAAGGCAACAGTCCACACCATTGAGCCACCGACGCTCACAACCAACAATCTCATTGCCTAGAATTAGGCATTTAATTTGTTCTCTGATTGCCTCCGTGGTCTAGTGGGCACAGCGTTCGGCTGCATGACCCAGAGATCATGGGTTTGAATGCCGCAGGGAAACATCACGTTTTTCCTAGTTTGGTAAAGCCATTGCAGACTGAATCACCTCACTGAAAAAGATTATTCTGTCCTTCGGAGGACACTTTAAACCGTCACTCCCGGCTACTCCCGGTTACTGCCCAATCTCCTTATAATAGCTATACCGTATAGGATGGTATGTGCCCTGCAGTTGGTCGTTATAGGCTTATGATGATTGAACTGTACACATCCATTAAACCAATTCATCAAATTGGTTCACCAAGATACATGCTCTGCCTTCTGATCATGCTCAAAAGCTGCATTCTTCGAATGCACAACCAAACTATTGTGATGTGATTTAGTAGTAGATAGTATTTGACTAACCAATTTATGTCCAATAAAGAAATATTATTATTCAACTATTTTCTTTTCAAATATAGTTATTTATTTATTTCAAAATATTTTACCTCCTCACTATTATTACAAATTAACTTATATTCATAAAGAATAAAAAAAGTTGAATACGAATGTCTAATAATATTGTCATCATCCTACAATTTTACTTTTGTTAATTTATTACTGAACTTTTTATTACTAATTTACCATTTTGTGTTATTTTATTTCTCAATAAAATCACCCTAATGCATGATTGTAGAAGATCAAAGGCCTTCATTATATCGGCATTAGGTTTGTTGCGTCAAGTTTCAACGTGCTTCATCTGCACTACAAAGGCAATGTTTGCAGATTTGAATCATGCAATCTCCCTAGAGTTTGTGTGACCAACACAATCAATTATTGTAGCGTGTAAGTATAAAGGTAGGTTATAATGAATAAATTTAAAATTATTGTTCAAAATTTAATAAGTTCGCCAACTAAATCTAGGGATATGACTAAGACAAGAACGCTGCAACATTTTCTTTATTTTACCAATTACGCAGCAATTGTATTTTTGTAGATTTATATTGTTAGCGTTCGGTGCAGTTTTACAGTCTTAGCAACTTGAGCGTTTGGTTTGGATCGCAAAGTGATCCGTGTGTATCAACGACAAAAATCAATAAAAAAAATCAATCAAAAGAACATGATTCCTTGGTTCACGTTACGGCGTGAGTCCCAGCTAAAATTTTCGGTTGACAGCCGTTAACTGTCGTCACGGGTCCTCGAGATGGAAAACAGAGCTTTGCGTAAAGGTCTGGGGCCTGGTGGGGGTTGTTAAAGTCCAATGATGAAATTAAGTACATCATAACATTTCGGACTTTTTTGCAATAAACCATCAATAGGACGATAAAAAACTCAATATTTGTATGCCAGTATTCTTAGGCACCCAACAAAAAGGTCACGAATCACACACGAAACGTTTTCAATAAAGGTATCGTTACACGGAACCGCGCAAAATCGACAAAGCGGCTGTTTCATTCCGAAGGTGGAGGCAATTTCGTTCTTTTGTGAGATACTATTGCCTCTAAGTAGGCGGTGTTCCGATGTAAAACGCTCGCATGTAAGATAGGAAGCGCCTCGTTTGCGGCAATACACTCAATACGAGTGACGACACCCCTGTTTATGGTTTCTACTCGTAGGTATTTTATTAACTCAAGTTATTCTGCGCTTCGATGTTTATTGAATTTTGAACGCGAATATGGGGCAATTCAATTATATTTCATTGAAATTATTTTCGTTTACAAGGCCTATTGGAAATTAATAATGAACGATTATTTTGACATTTTATGTTAGAAATTAAAACAAAATCCAAATTATGACAAGTACTATTAATTTGTTGATGATTATTTGACAAGGACTTTAATCCTAGCTATGACTAGATGGATGTGTCATGTTGGAAGGACAAATAAAAAAATGATAATCATAAATTTTCATATCAGTTATGGCAACTTTGATTCCTAAGAAAAGACAACTGTTTCGGGAACTAAACAATCAGGTCAAGAGTACCTGTACGATAATCGAACACCTCTCCCGAAACCCAAATGTTTCCGAAGTTACCTAAGTGGCTTTGAGAATATAGACATGAAAATATTGTTGTATGACAACATTAAAATAATCTAAGCTTACATCCGCACGTCAATAAATCAAATGTAGGCTTTTGTATTGTAATAAACAGAAGCCGCACGGTCAAAGCGCATTTATCCGCCCACGAAATACAACAACATTATGCAATCTGTTGACACCGCATTCAAATTCAAACTAACGTGAATAAAGTGGAGACTGGTTGCGATTGAATCACTTTCACACAATGGGCCTCATCACTGGCCGGTTGACAGCACGGTGCGCGTTTCCATTTTATGCGATAGGAATTTATATTAATTTCCTGTGTCGGGAAACCCGTTGGTAACAGTCGATGCGGCTACTGCAAACTGCGGTTGCCCGCCCGTTCTGACCTGTTCTAGACAGTGCTATGGACATGCCCGTATAAACTCACACGCTAATTTTACCTTGGCCACGGAATTTCGCACTTTGCTCGAACTGAACCAAAGCGCGGACGTCAATAACGATGCGCTTAACTTTCGTATATTAGTGACAGAGCTCTATCAATTTAATTTACCGGTCACAGGTGGAACTAGGTCTGAAACCTGTTGTTGTATGTAGTTTTCAATTCAATTGCGTAAGTACTTTTAGTAATGCTTTGTTTTTTATTTGATTTGTATTGTCTAAGGACTTAAGATTACATGACTGTGCAATATAAGCTTCATCTGGAGGAACTAGAGGTACGATTGCGGCGAACGTTCCGTTAACCTTCTTCAGCCGTTAAATGGTTTTCGAAACTAGACATCTAGAAGAAGCTGGTCATGGATGGTGGTAGCTAGGTGACTGGTGTATTCTGTGAGGAATAAACCGTAATAAACGATTAGAGAAATAACAGGGTATGTATACGAGTCCATATATCTGTCATCATAGGGCAGTTTATACTAAAAATATAATTGTTATCCAGAATTCTAGTTTTTGCTATCAAAGTATCTCTCGTAGACAGGATACGTACTTACCATGAAGTACGAATACTGGACATAACATACACTCCTTAGATTAATAAATTCAATAAAATATTCTTAGCTGTTGTAGTAACTTAATCACTAATAACAAAGTTACTTATGCCAATAAATTGTTGAGTACTTAACAAAGATTGAGTTCAAAGATGTATTTACCCAAATAGGAATTGTATTTAATCAAGTCTGATAGAGCTTAGGGTTAAATTTATACAAAAGTATACACTTTCAGTTTCAAGTTCATTATGAAATTAGTACGTTATATAATTGAATTAGGTTTTCTTGATAATAATTCCCCGTTAATAAATAGGAGCTTCGGATATTATAGGTCCGAGTATGAAGATACTGTAAATACTCTTTTATTTTACTTTAAAACTATTTTTTGTAGCTTTTTTATAAATTACCTGAGGGATATCGTGTATAAAGTCCTCTACATAGGAAAATGCTGTTTCCCCTGTAGTAACAGTTTTGATTGAGTTTTGTTTTGCATTATAGAGTATAATACTCGTACAAGCAGTTAAATAATTTAATACTGCATAACATATCTACATCACAAGCTAGCAATTACTAACTGGTCCCTTGTAGGTCCTAGGTCCCTAAATTAAATGCACTTACGAGTGCTAATTCATGGGCTGTCGTATTGATTGCTTATTACAATAAATTTATAGGATAAAGAGTGAGTACATGTTATAAGACCTGGTGGCTAAAACAAGTGATAGTTAAATGGAAAAGGAATTGGTATGTGACTGATAAAAGTTGATGTTATAAGATGATGTGAATATCGTCATTGGCTTAAAACATTTTTGAACCATTGACAAAGTTCTTTATGAAATCAAATCAAAGATATTGCTGCTTGCTAAGGGCTTTTCAAAGGGTATTTACACTGTAATACACATTAACAGTGTTATTCAAGGATGTATTGCATTCCATTTCCACCAAATAACTACTCAGTGCCAGATTTTATTTTAAAGGATTACTGTTCACTTATACAATTCACACATTTCCTTACAAAAGCTCCGTTTTACAGTCAGAAGGTAACGATTTTACAAAACAGCTTGAATGACGTTTATTTTTTTGACTAAAAGCTTTTCTGGATGCATAAAATAACTATTTCACTTAACTCCAACCATAGTTAAAGCCCAAGAAAATATTACGCAAAACACCAAACCAATTACACTTCTACCCTTTGTAGATGCAAATGAACGTATCTTTTACGCGAAACTTAATATTCACCCTTTCGATAACCTTGCGCTTACAAACGAAGTAGGTAAGCGATACCGAGATGAACCCGATTCGACTGCGGCTAGGTATTACGGTGTTCCCCGAGGAAGTTTCATTAACTGGTGATATTGCGTTACAATGTGCCGCAGAAGACGGCGGCTATGTTTTGACCTAATTAATATATCGCCAGGGGACAGACCGTGTACCTACACGCCACAAATTTTGATCAATTGCACCACAACTTGTACAGATTTTATAGACGTATGTATTTCGCTACTGAGATTAGTAATGAGATAATAGTTATGTTTGTTATAGGAATAAGTAATCGTAAGTTAAGTGATCTTGAAATTGTTGCAATTTGCAACAATGTCACGATTATATATTTTCCGCGAGGAAATCCTTAGAGGCCTTCGTTCAGTAGTGATCATAATATATAAGGTTCTAATAATGAAGATGATGATAATGGAAAAAACACTATCAGGAATCACTACAGGGCACACGCCTTTCCGTGCAGCACGTAGGGAAAGATACGTAACTCACCACGCGGACTCATGGTGGATTAGTAGGAATTAATGTCCTGATTTAATCCTAAAGAACTAAAGTTACCGACAGAGTTCACCGGATCAGCAAGTTGAAGTGGCAGTGGGCGGGTCACGTCTGTCGCAAAACCGATGGTCTTTAGAGCAGAGGAGTTCTGAAGAGCAGTCTTGGCTAGCGTAGCATACCAAGTGTAGTGGACCAACGAAAGAAAGATCGCTGGTATTGGCTTGATCGGAATAGCGGAGGACCAGGATATCCGTTGCAAAATGGCGGAGACCTAAGTCCATCAGGGAACTGTGATAGGTTGAAGAGATAGAGAGAGGTTTATCACCATCGCGAATTCTTCCATCGACATGGTAAATTACAACCAATTTCTGATGGCGTTGATACTCACTCGTGTGTTAGATTAACGACTTCAAATTTAATGGGCAGCCTGCGATTGGCTGCCTGGTTTAAGCAACCAGTTGATTGTCACGTCCTTCTTTTTCTTTACATTTTCCATAATCTGAGAGTTTAAAGAAGCATAAATAAACCTAAATGTGTAAATAATTGTATTATCTCGTTCAAACAGCGTTTTATATGAACATCCTTCTGCGTGGTAATGCATTATAATTTGCAAACTAAAATCTATTAATTTGCCCTGACCTAAAATGTCAGTGAACTAATAATGAAGTCAATGGCATGCGGGTTGTTGAGTGCATTATTTAGATTGTTTGGAATTGCGGTTTTTAGTTTGTTAACGCCATTTTATATTTAAAATATATTTTTTTTACTTTTACAGACAGACTGTTAATTATTGTAGCGATATTGTAAATGTGAATATGTCAATAAGCTTAATTATTCAAAAATATATTATTACGTTGGTTCAAACCACGCCAGAAACCTTAAAGCGGTTGGTACTTGGAAAATTCTATTACAAGGGTTGGTTTGCTTGTACATGGATCATGCATGATGAAAAGATAAAGTACTACAAAGGTACTAAGACTGAACTTTATATTTATAAAATATTTTTTTACAAAGCCATGTGCTTTTTACTCTCTTGGCGCATACATATTAAGTTACTTAAGTTTAAACGTTGGTAGATACTTGAGAGGATAAAGTCTTCATTATGATGTCTTCAGATGCCTGATTAATAAGTGTAATCAACGTTCGTATGATTCTGATGACAGTTGAATAAAAATAGTAAATTTGCAAAAAACCACATGCCCATGTGTAGTTTCTTGTAAATGTACCATCATCACAATGACAGCTTCAAATTGCAACACCCGTACAATGTTAAGATAATTCCGTTACACATAAAGGGTGTGATACTGGAGTGGAATATTATCCAGAGCGTCACAGAACCGCACACATATAAGTAATCCTATAATTACCCAGTCGAGAGAGGCTCCTCTTTCATTGGTCGTAAACCGGGCGCACTACAACAACGGACCGTCCTATTGCACTATAAAGTGCTACCTAATAGGGATTACTACACTTTCCCGTGCTAGATTTAACTTTGATAGGTAACTACTTTATGGAAATTTCAACTCATATTTCATGGGCCAGTTATATGCCGTAACAAGGCTATTGAGGAATTTTGAATACGAAATTTCTTGTGTTCTATGTGTGGTTTTATAAATTTTCAATCGAAACATGAGATGTTTTATGTGACTTGATTATATAAATAAATGACGATAAATATCCGAAAAGCCCACGTAATGTGCTTAATACAACAACTATCAAAACCCATTAAATAAATTACAAATACTTGTTCAATAATATTCCTAGGTTTAACCCTAACTGCTCCTGTCGTCATTAGCGATTCTTGTAATCCGATTATTACAAACAAGGTTTTGCTTCGTTTAAACAGTAATGGTAGGACATAATTTAGTCATTACTTACAAACTAATTTATTCTAGTTATAGTACACCCATTAAATTTTACTTTAATAGCTATTTGGATGAGTAATCTTTCAGTCTACTAATGTAAAAACATATAACCAAAGATAATGTAGCTACAACTTGTCTTTCAGGTTTACCATGAAGTAACGTGTGTGTATTTGGTATTCGGCGTGTGTCGAGGCTTAACGCTTCTTTATTGTTATGAGATCAAGCACATGAAAGATGAAGGTGTGGCCACGAGTTGGGGATAAAACTTATTTGTTAGTTTATACGCCGGCATTAAGCCGAGTTTGCGAAACGTTTATCAGATCGAAAGTAACGGACTTGTGATCGGGCGAGACACTTTAATCGCTTTTTAACAAGAAATTACTTGAGAATGAACGTACTGCATTTGTTATGGATAAAATGTAGTTTATATTGAAGTATTATATGTAAAACTACCATATCTTTTTATGAAATGGCTTCAATTTAATAAAAAAAATTAAAGAGAAAATGTATTTGAGTTATCATTTCTTCTTGATAACAAGTAAACTATATTTAACTGGCGTATATAGGTGCTTGCGTTATTCAAACTTGAATTCTATGGAGATATTATATTTTTTCATTGAAATAAATATACACTCACATTCATACAGCGCAACTTAGTCTCAAACTAAGCATTTAGCCAGTAATATGGGTAGGTACTAAACACTAGATTATCATTTTTTATTAATACGTACACAATTTTCATATGAAGAAATTACTCACAACAATACAAACATGCATGTTCATGTAAACAAATGTATGTACTGCCCGTTGATCGAACCCGGAACCCTTGGTGTAAGAGCCGACGTGTCAACCAATTTCACTTCATGGGTCGTCTCTACTAATATCTTCTTACAAGCATTAAATATATTCGCAAGAAAATATTAATACCTGTATTTGATAAATATGATAATACAAAAAAATATACTGGTGCTATTAAATCATAAGCATGTAAAGAAAACCTTCAAAGCTTGACACGACCTGGAGCCTTTAGTCTAGTTATTCAATAAATTCCACGTCAGTTTGTTCACACCAATTGATTGTTGACGTGTATTAGACATAGAACATGTTGAAATATAACGTATCATACATCGCAATCTGCCCTTTTTGTCTGGTAAAATTCTTTCAACTCTACACCGATGTAATAAATCAGTCATAAGCATTCAATGTATCTGTTATATCCATTTACCGCACAATACGGCGTGACATCGCAACACCACTTGCCAATTAACGTGATTTACAACTAATGAATTCTCACTCAAAGTTTGTTGACAGTCTTTACAGAGTTTGCTCAGGTTTAATTGACGGTAAACGTAAACATTTAAAGGGTGCACAACGGTCAGTGATTAATGGGAAAATGCTGGAGGTATACTAATTATAGAAACTAATCACTATAATTAGCTTCATATATTTTTTACTCAAGAAACTTACCTTATAAGTTTTACTTTATCTATTATGATTAGCAACCGTGGAGAAATAAACAACTTGGAATCTAAGAACCTTTTCTTAAAACAGTTTAACAATAATATTACTTCGCCTTTCTGTTATTCAAAAAAAAAATTCTTAATTCTTTATTCAAATTAGGCTTACAAAAAGCACTTATGAATGTCAAAAAATATACAAAAATATAATAAAAAACAATTAAAAATACTAAACTAAAAATATGAATTTTGATGCTTTGAAAAAAAAGCGCTTCAGTGGTTTGGCCTGTTGTTGGTATTTAACGTCGAGTCGGAAAAAGAGTTCAAACTAGGATCTATTTTAATTCATTAGTTTTTTTATTGTGATACATAATTTACATACAAAGGCAATCGTACTCGTATCTGCCAAATTTCAAAGCCTCACTTGACATAAATATTAACAATTTTAAATTAAAAATTCGAAATTTTATTGAACAACGATGTGGTCTCATTAATGATATTGTGGGATTTCACGTTTAATTCGTATTTGTCGCCTTTGACAGGAGTCCGGTATGGCAATAAATGAGACAGCTTTGTACGAGATGTAACCGATTATACTGTGATATCATATTTTATTGTATTACAATAGTTGTCTTTGAATTTGAGTGCATTTAAATAGGAATTGTGTACGCCTAACTTTAAATCGTACAAACGAATAGTTTAAGAGAATAAGCTTTTCGTTTGTATGATTTAAAATTGAGTGTACACAACTATTATTTAACAAACGAAAAGCTATTTCCTTCATTTTCTATAATAAGGCGAAACATGAATACCTTAACCATGCAAAACTTGTAAGATTTTTTCAATATTAAAATGTAACGACCCAATGTAAAAAACAAATGGAAACGATCATAATATTGTGTTGAGGTTTAAATTTACAAACCATGTGTAAGCTACGTAATTCGAAGATAGAGGCCGACCGGTCACCATAATTGAAACTCTCCTAGCGCCCATATTTACCCGTTATATACAGCGTAGTAGCAATTAATAAACAGTGTCCACTGCTGAATAAACTATCAGCACTGTCGTAAATCAGTTTCAGTTTCCATGCAAGGGAGTGTGGACTGCACGATAAGCTGGACCCAGACTGATGAGATGGATAGCTGCCACACCTCCCGGCAAACTTTAGCTGACCCCTCACTCCAACTCAGCCTTTAACGCACTTTACCACACACCAGCGCGCAAAGGAAACTCCACCGCATCCCGGGGCTCTTATTTCACTGGTTGGTTCAGCTACATAAATACGCCGTCCAAACATGTCTGCATGTTTACACAGCTCCAGTACATTTTGACAGATTGCTACGAACTAACTACGGCAGCTACGAGGGCTACGAGTCTACAGCGAATTGAATATTGGAATTTTACCTAAAAAATTTATTAATATATATATTGGATTTTGAAATATATTGATTTCGAATAGATACATTTGAACAATGTACAAAGTTTTTATTGCCGATCGAAATGGTATCGAAAATGGAATGAAAAGTCGAAAGGTGACAAACTCAAGGCGGAAAGTAGTTTAAATTGATAGCGATGATTGCAAATAGCCTATTGTGGCCAACCAGACGCGTCAATCAGTAACTTACGATCCGGTCTCATTTTAACATTGTTTGATAGGTAAATACAAAAAACATTTTATTTAAATTTTACGATTTACTATATTTGAAATAAAAAAGTCGAAAAAAATTAAATGAAAAGTGGAGCGTCGGTGGCTCAATGGTGCGGACTGTCGCCTTCCTACCGGGAGGACTGAGGTTCAAATCCCGACACGTACCAATGTGTTTTCGAATTTTCGAAAATATATGTACGTTATCCGACGCTCTTACGGTGAAGGAAAACATCGTGAGGAAACCTTCATGCACGCCTGCGAAGAGATTCGAAGGTTGTGTGTGAAGTCGTCTAATCCGCACTGGGCCCGCGTGGACGACTAAGGCCTAATCACCCTATACGGGTAGGCTCGAGCCCCTCGGTGGGGACGTTTAATGAGCTGATGATGAAATAAAAAAGTGCGGCAAAGGGAATGAAAAATACTTTTGAATAATTATATTATATATCACTTGGTTTTTCTATCTATAGGTATACTCGTAGGTACATAAAATACACATTTTCTTTATTTATATCTCACAATTTTTATAATTATTTATTCACAATGCAATTCATTTTTCTTCATAAGTTTCTTATTAAAATCCTTTAATGTCTTTATAATACACATTTGAACGCATACTGGTATGGCACAAAGATGTATTACTGTCGCTGGTAATGTGTTGCGGAGTGCAGATGATATCACATCGTCGCTGACTAATAACCGAGCGCTTACCTCTGGAGCTTGACGTTGACGAAAATTGCCTATAAATAATCGAGCACGCGCTGGGTCCGAATCAAATCAACGCTTCATTACCATGATCTCGAAACTCAAGCTGCACCAGCTGATTGATTGTAGGTACACGGTGCGTGTACGTTACCCTGGCGGGCGAATCTTAATATGTAGGTACATTCGAAAATCATCATGACGTACCTGCACGATAAATCACACCTATATATTTAAGGTTAACATAAGCTCAAAGAGATTAATTAACCAAAAATGTAAGTTGTTGAGAAGTAGTCATTTCGAGTACACCTATGATATACGTACATTGTGTACCAAGAGATTGAAACTGAATATAACTGTCAATTTGCTTATTATGGAGCTTTTTCATTTACCTAAACGAGCTTATGTTCATTTAAAATAAAGTGACAAAACTTACAGCGCATTTTGCAAGGATTAAATAAAAGAAGACGAATTAGAATACTAATTGGCAAAATAATTTATTCCATTCAGTGCAGGCCCAAAGCTAAAATCAATATGAACCCCAGTAAATTAATTAATTCTAAATAGTTTAGGCTAGGCATTCATCAATAATCTTCTTGCATATGAAAATTGTATTCTAGCGGAACGTAACTACAAAACATTAATGCATAATAATTAATCAGCATTATATTGGTATAATGAATCAAAGCAACGTTTATTGTGAATTTAATATCTTGAAACAAATTTGCTTGGTGCATCCTGCTGAAAAATAAGGCTGACGCTTTGATGACTAAGATGCATTAGACCATTTTGGAAAGGTTTGGGCTTAATCGTTAAGAAAGGGCTATAATAATTATTAAATAAATATCTACCAAAATTAACACAGCACCATCTAGCCCCGAATTTAGCGTGAAACTTGTATTATGGGTACTAAACAGACTGTCACCAGAAAATAATATGAATCGCAAATTGACTAATTTCCTAGGTTTATAACTTTCCACAGGATTCTACACTTTATTATACTAAATTGTATTTTTTACGCCTACATTTTCGTAAATTTATTAAATTGAAAGGTCTCGTGCTAAACTTGTAAATTATATGTTAATATTTGTATTTATTAATTTCTTCATAATAATGTTTTACACATTTTGGTTAGGTTAGAACTGTGACCTCAACAACCTGCGAGCCGCGCTGGAGCAGAGCCGGCGATGCGGCAAAAACAATTTTTTATTATAAAATTCCGAATGACGTTATTAGTAACTATTTCGGCTATATAAAAATTTCGTTGCTCTGTGGTAAATTTCACTCTTATTAAATTACGGGTGATTTTGGTAAGATAATCAATTTACGAAGTGTAAGCGTGAAATAATATAATTTATCTCTGGTGTAAAATTTCCTAGAAAATTAATCAGTTCGCGGTTTTTATTATTAACGAATTGACTTTGGCGGTTTCAGAACGCGATTGTCCTTTCTGCCTAGTCCTGAGCTGGTCGCCAGAGCCTCGTTCGTTATTCGGCGAAATGTATCACGCAAAGATATGTAAGGTTGGTGTATATCCCTAAATATGTATGCATAGACATCTTTCAACTAAGTTGAAGATAGAGAGCCCTATCTTCAACTTATCGATATCCACTGATGAACATAGTTCTCCCCATTTAGCGCAAAATACCCCATTCCTCCGGTATCCTTGAACAGCTTCCATTACTCCACCTTAATATAATGGAGTAGACCACCATCATAATAACCACTTTATAATTCTACTGGTATTGTTTTAAAATATAACTTTGAAATCTAAATATACACAAAATACCTCCGAGTAAACATTCCAGATAAATCTTAAATCCGATTCATATACAAATGACACGATCTCGAAAGAGTGTTAGTAGTCGGGACAGCTAGAGCTGTCATGTGGGGCTGCGGTGGAGCTCGAGTAATGCTTCGGGGACAAAGGCGAATTTCACAGCTATGTTTCATTTTCATTGCAACTTATTAACTTTTTGAACTTTCCTACTATATGTTATTTGAGGCAATCCATTACTAATTACGAAAATCCATTGCTGCTTACGTTATTTTTTGGTTTTTACTTACGCAACATATAAATGTTAATTCGCATAGGAATTATTTTGTTATACCTTTTTATTTATTTATTCGAATTCTATTCTATTCCTTGAGCAATTAATCGTGTGAATCTTTTTTTGACACAAAAAGACTTCTTCTACCGATTTAACAAAAAAAATGCAAAAAGTATACATCAGATCCAGTCGATTTATGTCAGCACTTATATCTGCTACACATTTTCTTTAAGTCTAAAAAACACCGTCCACGAAAAGGGTTACATAAAAGTGTAACCTGTAAAGGTCACGCATCAAATCAAGTCGATAAAAGCTAGCCCTGCGGCCGTTACGTTTGAAAATTATATAATTCCATGTGTGTATTATTTTAATTTGTCGAGTGCATTGCGGCGTTGTCGGTTGATTGCAATGGACTGTAGAATACAATGATGGCGCTATAAAACAACATTGTCGGACACGCGACGTTGATAAATCAGATGTTGTGCACGCATGACGAGAGGCGTGCCGATTGCTCTCCCGCACAGAATGTGTATTTCACCAACAAACTGTGCATGTAGCTGTAGAAATAAAAACTTTGGCAAAATCGCACTCAAATTTAGCAATGCTGCACTGTCTTTAAAGCAATGCTGCGATAAAATATGATAATAATTGGAAATCCATTTATAATTTTTTAAATTTATATATGTATAAATTTAAAAAATATATATTTTTTATCTAAATAAATATCTTTACATATGTAATGGCGCCTGACCATAGATTGAACTACAAGTCAAAATGGCGGACACTCGGACAGAACTTTCGCCTGATTTTAAAAACAATTTTACATCATAAGCTGGAATGTTAGCTTTTTAGGTCTCAAAAAATACTGTTTTAAATTATTTTTATTAGCTGTTTAAGGCCGGCTTCAAAAGTGACAACACTTTACGGCGTAGATGGACACTGGAATGCTCAATCAACGATTCACTTCTTCTAATTCTTAATCACAGTGAGAATTTTAGTTGAGATTATTACTGATTCTTACATATCAATTATATTACGCTATTATATTATTAGTAAGGATAAGGAAGTTCGGGGAGCTCCAACTTATCGCAGTGCTGGAAATATAGCCCGGGGTCCCAAATTGCTCTGTCTGCTCGTTATCTGCTCCAACAACCATCGGTATTGCAACATACTTGACCGGCCCACTGTCACTTTAACTTGCTGATTCGAATAACTTAGTCATCTTACCTTGTTTCCCCATACATGTTGTCTTTAATAAGAAACGAACATATTTCCTATAGCGTAGTGCCGTCAAATTCGTCACGACAAGCTAAATAACACAAACGTACATTTTAACATACTGATAAAAAGCCAATTTTATATAAATTCGATACAGGTCTCATTCGCATATGTCCTGAACAGATATATATGGCACGTTGGTTGCATTTACGGCGTCCCGAACACATTACAAAAGCCATTCCCTTATCTAATGTTCTCCTTGGATTTATTTAACTTTTCCACGCCTCCGCATCTCGAAATCGTTCGATAAAGATGTCAACAAGGAGGTCACGCCAATCCCGTAGGACACTTATTTATATAATGGCAAAGAGAAGCATATTTGCTCTGTTTGATATTTTATCTGATGTCTTGTATTGTGCAAAAAGCTTTCATTTTCCAATCGCACTTAAACAAAAGCCTTCAAACTGTATTCTTTTTGGCGGTTAGTTTTTGAGGCACGGATAGCGTATCTACCTTTATATATACAAAATATCATTGGCGTGAACCCATAAAAAACAAATTGGTTATACACAAGAAGTCCACTTCATTAACTTCGGGAGAAAAATGGACGATTGAGCAGTTCAAGAAAGAATAAAAATTTGTTGGGCCATAAATTAACCGGGGCCCGAGGGTGAAGCTCGCAATCTGCATTAGCCGAGACGCACTTCTCTCCGGCGATTAAATGAAATTTCACGGCCGGTTGCCTACAGAAACTGACTGGACAAAGGTCTGGGATATTTAAATTGAACGCTTTTAATCCGGCAACCTCTCTCAATTTTTCCTTGCGATTGCTGCAGAACACGCAGAGTTAAGGTATACCACGCTTTTACTGGCTCAGTTGATGTTCTTTTTATGATGCAGTTTTTACGGGCAGCGATTTAATTTGGCCGACTGACTAAAATATGATTGTTCACAATTATCAAATAAAATTCCCTTTTTTATTAATTTAACTGACAGCACTGTATCTACAGGTGTTGTCGTGCATTTGATTTTTATTTGTTTTTAATTCCCTTCACAATAATCATCACAGTGATTACATGTATTATTAATATTGGTGTTGCAAAGGGTCTTTTATTTAATAGTTTAGTGAGTTGGTTGGAACTGGTTGTTTATGATAAAATTCACTGTATGCTTGCCGTTAGGGGAATAAACACAACGGGAACAAATAGCTATGTCTTCAACTTATCGCAGTCCACTATTGGAGATAGGTCTTCCCCATTTTGCGCCAGATATCCCGGTCCTTCGCTTTTCTCATCGTCCATCACCTTTCGCAAGTCGTCGGTCCATCGGGCCGGAGGGCGTCCTACGCTACGCTTGGCAAGTCGCGGTGTCTACCCCAGGGCTCGTCTGCTCCAATAAATAACTTACAACGATCAAATTATAAGATCATATTTCTCTAGGCAGGAACACATGTACGGGCAGTCCTCGACTTACGTCGTTTCGATTTACGTCGAACAATATTTTGATACTATTCCTCAAATGTACGTCATTTGTTTCGATTTCCGGCATAGGAGAATTCACTTGTCGCAAGGTCAATGTCTAAGGCTCCTAATTTTGAGAACAGTTTTAATGTAAATAACCAAATTTGTGCAGCCTATCAATGTTACCAATTTGATTACATATTATAGTTTTATAATAATTATTTAAATTAATAACTCACAAATACCAAAAAAAATACATTTAAGAACTTTCTTTTGGTAATAAAGTATTATCCTTTGTTATAAATGCAGTTTTATCTTTAAATTTAGAGTCCGTATGGATCCTAACCCTTGAGTTTTACATGTAAACATATAAAAAAAATATGTCGTTTCGATTTACGTCGCGTTTTTCGAGAACCTAACATGCCGTAAGTACGAGGACTGCCTGTATGTGTATTTACTATGTATGTTTAACATAAAAAATCAAAGTAGGTACTCAACCAAAAAACAAGTTTTTGCAGACACATGTTTTATTGCATGTTTATAAACCCAAAAACTTTGGTGTAGTATCAAACTTGTCTACTACACTTAGGTACATGAAATCGGTCGGTAATGTGGCGCTAGCATTTTAAATTCTTTGAACCTGGCGGTCAAAGAATTAAAGATCCTAGACACAATAGGAAATCAATTGTTTCAGTGATCATATGACATCAGTGATGGTTTTAACCCTTTAGGGTTAATAGTGAATCATAAGCATCTATAACTTCCCACTGCATGGAACAGGCCTTCCCGCACAGCTTAGCCTTGGGGAGATTGGGCCACACATAAGCCATCACTCGGACTCTATGCAGATTGGTTAACAACTCCAATGTTTTAAAAAGTATAGATGCGTGATATGTTCACAAAACAACTGAAAAAAGTGTTCCGAATGCAGCGACATCACACAATGGTACACATATTTCGAATGAGCGTACATTTACCTAAACGTAGAGCCTACAACTGTATTCTTTCTGGCGGTTCTTTTTTGAGGCATGGGTGGCGTATCTACCTTTAAATATACAAAATATCATTGCTACTATCCTAAGAATGTAACCGGAACTGGCGTCGCAGCGTTCCCTCCCCCCGAAGGTCGAATGACATCCTTCTTTCAGGTCAATCAGGTGATACCGCCTGCAATGTCCTAACCAAACTGAGAAAACTCGCACAATATAATGAAATCAGCCTCTTCGCGGAATTCGAACCCATGACGACCAATTACGCTGCAATCTAAACTACGGAGGCAGTCAATAGTGAGCACCTTAAATAGTGATAAATTGTGAAAGTACAAGTACACCACCATACACTTCAAATTTATTTGTATTTCATTATTTTAAAGAAGCGCGTTATTATCTAAAATGTAAGTACTTGTAACGGTATAAAAGCCTACTTAACGTTAAGCACACACTCAAAGATTAGGCTTTGAAGTATTCAGCCTATGTTGTGAAGGTTAAACATTGTAGGTTTATGTTGTGCAATGGTTGGACAAGTTTACAACAAGTAAATTTCAAAGATATGAACTTAATAGATACATCTTTCATAAATTATCAAAGCGCACACTGTTCACTACTAAATCTCTAAGTATTTCGATATTATAATGCTTAAATAGATAGTCTGATCACCAATAACACCTGTATATTATTATTAATGTCTATTATAATTTGTATAATATTGGCATGATGCATGAATTTATGATAAATGCGGTAAATAATAAATACTCCGCTTTTTGTATGAAAAAGACACTCACAAGAGAGTAAAATTCATTCGAATCACATAAAAAAGTAACGGTCCCCGTCACACTGATGGAGTTAAATTATTGAAAAGGACACGAAAGCTCGCAGAGCACTCAAACTTCTCGATGTTCTTATTGCTTTTCGAATTTTTAATTCATTTGTTTATCAGCTACGCCCTTACTACGGATTGGGAACTGTTTCTTTTATCGGATAAAATCAATATCCTATTTGTATATATCAATTTAAATAACAACGCAACCGGTACCGTTCTCTTTTTATAATCGCTTAATTTATGGTATAATTGAGACTGTTTGCCTGGCAAGGTTTAAATTAAAAGTTTAATTAAAAACCAACAAACGTGTCCATTTATGCACATACGAGTTAGCAAAGTTGTAGTTACTGGAGGAGAATTAATCCTAGAATAACTATAGTAGCAGATAAAACATGGCACCACATATGGATGTCACTAACCATAAGATGGTGCTCGTTTACCTCCATATTAAAATATTACTTATATTTATTTTATAAAATTTTAACCTAACCCAATCATTATGGCAGATTGCTAGATAGTAAACTTCAACGACCACTAGGCTGTAGTGTCGTTGGTAAACATAGAATAATTTATGACATTCTAAAACTGACATTTATATACTAGAAATTCGATCTTTTGGCGTGGAAATTTACTGTCTATATTTTTAATACATAGTCCCTAAAGTAGGTGAAATTGGCTAGTTTCAAAATTGTGAGCAGATGAAATTTCAATACCACCCCAGAAATTCAGATTCTAAGTAAATGTTTATAATTTTCGGCTGTAAATAATAGACATAAGTGATACTTTTGAATGCATAAAACTATACAAATTACAAGTAAGTCGGACGGTTAAGTTCTTATTAAGAAGACTGCAGCAAAATACCCAGTTACCAACGACAAATTACTGCTCGAATATTACGATTACCATTTATCCGGATAAGCGCGGTGCAATCCGGATTTAAAACAAGCGATACACCTCACTTATATTTCCATAGGCATAAATATCTTAAAAAGTTTCGTCTGCGTATCCAAATCGGGTAGATATCCGTTACGCACTAATCGAGCAATTTCTCCCATGTTATTAAGGGTAAATGGGAGTGTTCGCAGGCCGTTGCGTTCTCAGAACGAGTTTCTTATAGACGGTATTGAATTTTTAAACAAATTTTTCGACCCACCGCTCGTGCCGGCCACCCACTTTATGTTACAGGATTAGAACGTTATTATATCATTAAAGCTGCCATGAATAATTCTTACTTAGTTTTAGGATTTCCTGATAGGGCGTTTTATGCGAACTGAACGTTCCTAGATTTACACTTAAATAAATTATCTGGATTGTGAATATGAATTGTGCTAGTGTTTTAATTTAAGGGGTTAAGATATACAAACAATCTCAAATGTAATAGTTTGCGCAAGAGACACTTCCAAAGTACTACACCAAGGGTTCCGGGTTCTTGCGCAGTATATATATATATATATATATATATATATATATATATATATATATATATATATGAATTCTTAACTCAACAAGTTATTTAATGAATACTAATATTCACTAGATATTATAATAATATTTATCGGTATTAAGATTTGTTATTAACAAAACAGTTTTTTATTTCTGAATAATAAAACATTTGTTAATTGTTCTAATACACAGATATAGTTTCGCTAATCTCGTGTTGGTAACTTATTAATCAAAACAGCATTACTTCAATTCTGTAATGCAGGAATAATTATTTTACTATTTAAATTAAGCTTTAAATAATGTTTAATGATTTTATAAGAGATGTTACATTGGAAATTATGAATTAATAAAAATGTAATTAGAACAATCGCCGCCACAGGAAACACAAATGTTTTTTGTCAAACACTGTTCCTTAAAATCATTAAGGATTAAGTTGCATTGTGCACCAGTTAAATATATTGTTAAATAATATTTAATGATTCTCTATCGATATTAAATTGGTTGCGGCGACATATATATATATATATATATATATATATATATATATATGTGTGTGTGTGTATCAGTTTAATTCCGTGATACAAGCTTCACGCTTAACTTGGGGCTGGATGGCGTTGTCTGAATGTCAGTGGATATTACTTTATTTAAAGTGAAAACAAGTGTGCCCTGCCTCCCGTCTAACTTCTCAATTTTGGGATATATGAAATTAAAAAAGTATATGATGTACATTACTATGAAAGAAGACAACGAAATTTGATTTGGACGATATCTAATCAGTATTTTTTTATACGTCATTAACAGTGAACCACTATTTTCTCATATTAAATCAGTAATCCGTAGCCGTAGGTGCCAAAGTATATAAACATTATTTAATTGCATGTTACTTGCTGCTGCAGACCCTCCATGGGCGAGACCGACTCGCACTTGGCCAATTTTTTTAATCGCGCTAAGCCGATTTCGAAAGATGCATACAATTCTAGAATACAATAAACGTGCCAACTACAAATTACTTGTATGGTTTATTTATCTGTGCATATTGTTTAACTAAGTTGTAAGTTTTAAAAACAATACTATTCGTCCACTATGTGCTGTAAGGAAACTAAAGTGGCAAAAAAAATAACAAGAGTATTTTTTTCGTCTCAAAATTGTACCCGACACTCATTGCACTTAAATGTAAATAATTAATGGTATCCTTAAACAATAAACCTTATGTAGAATACCAAAAGACGTAACTTAAGGACAATTTAAAAATGCTACAAAACACAAGCGATATTTCCCTGGGGTGGCGTTAATGTTCCGGTGCTGGTTAAAGCCATTCGACCGAATCTCTAGAAATTAAGCATGGAAAAAAGTCAATAAATCCGAGAAGCATTTAATAGATAACGTAGGTCCTCGCTAAGTCCCGCTAAGTCCCTGAGACGCGGAAGGGTAAACAAAACACAGGGGATCTCAGCGTTATTTATTTTCTGAAAACTTCCACTTTTGATTTCGTAGATAAGTAAATATCTAATTTAAGCGCGCCGGCGCGAAGTTCTCATTAGATTACTGTTGGAACTGGCTTGAACTTTAGGGATGGCCAGGTGACGTAACTTTTGTATCAAGTAATTTGATAAGTAGCTCTGCGGGACATTTGTTACACCCCACAGGTATACACTAAACCTCAACACTCATTTGTTTTATACAAAACATTACCTGTGGGTTTTTATTTTGAGAAATATTAAAGCTGAAATATTCGAACAATATCATACCATTCCTAATTCAAGAACAATTCCTACGTGAACCGGTTCCGTATATATTTTATAAATCATTTCATAATGTCAACGTACGAATTCCTATTTCAGCAAAATCAGCACTGTACAACGTACTAGCTTAAATGGCTCAAAAAGATAAAACGACTTAGCCTTCCGTGGGTCGAATTCTAATTTGAGTATCCTTTCTTCAATGGTGGAGTGGCGTTCGTTGAATTTTACATACAAAGTGTCATGTTTAAATTTATACTAAATTAGAAGAAATCGTCTCATAAATGTTCCCATGATATTTCACCATTTAAAAGTTCTAATTGGCTAGAAATAATTAAATTATCTGTATAAATTTGGTTGACCCTTCTATTTTTTTGGATATTTATTTATTTTGGATCGAATAGTACTGTAAATTATTTAGTATAGTTACGGGGAGATTGATAGCAGATTTATTTCTTCCAATATTTATTCCTTAACGTTACTAATTAATTAATTGTGTTAAAAGTTTAGTTGAGCCGAAAAGTACTAGAAGACCATACGTAACTAAGAGGTTAATCAAACCTGTGATATTTTACAATGGAAAAAATATCATTGAATAATTGTAATATAATTTGGTGCTGCAATAGTCATGGTCAGTAGTGTGACTTACAAGAAAAAAATCTTGCTTGTCGCAAAAAAATGCCGCAGAATCGATGGCCGTTAGAGCAGACGAGTTCTAGAGTACAAGCCGCTTCTTGGCAAGCGTAGCGTAGGACCTCTTCCGGCCCGATGGACCGACGACTTGCGAAAAGTCGCTGGTGGAGGCTGGATGAGTAAAGCGAAGGACTGGGATATTTGACATAGAATGGATGGGATAGAGAGTTTTAAATTGTTTTGATGATTCTTATTAAATGACGTATGTAAAATCTTACATGTAATGAATAATTATGAGTCTAACTATTAGACAACGCTGTTGGCTTTCAGAATAAATAAATACATTTATTTTGTAAAACTTTTATGATGAATCTATTACGATACTTATACCATAGTTCCCATAAAAAAATATGAGTATAATAAAAATAGGACCTATTTTTGAAAGGATGCCAAAGATTTAAAAATTTGGAAATTATAAGTTTCGGTAAAATATCCAGTCCGGTACAATTAAAAAAATATATATATCCGAAATCGACGACATAAAAACCTTGCCATCGAATGGCGTTATCTGGCCTATTTTTTATCATGATATGTTACGACTCTACAAGCAATAATCGGTGAAAATAATCAGCACAAACAATATATCAATGTAAGAGGCTTTCATCAACGTATGTTTCTCCAATTGCTGCTCAACTTTAAGAGTATTCAAATTCAATGATTCCCAAAGGACTTTCAGTCATAAAGTTTCCGTTTATTTCGTTATTTAGTTCGACATAAATAAATAAAAGACATACCTACCTGAATTAGGAAGAAAGTAAGTGAATTAGTTTTCACCAAATAACAAAAGAAAACTAAAACCTGTCGTATGAACATATTCCACAAATTTTATACGATAATTTTAAGGAAAAGAGAATATCCTGGTCGGGCTAATTTGGGAACATATTGTTTTGAAAACCTACTTCATAATAGTTCAATGTTTAAATATTAAGAATATCAAAACATGAATTAAAATGCTTTTTTTTACAATTTTATAATCATAATGTGTATAAAAAAGTTGGACAAGATTTTAATTATGAAGAAACCTTTTCTTCTAAGAGTTATAAATTGCCTACACACAACAACAATATGCAAAAGTAAAATACCTACTAATAAAAGAAATATTTTATTGAAAATTCATTACTAAATGTTCAACGCGTAGAATAAGATACAATGGAATCACTATAATTAACTAACATCTGCCATAAGTAAGTTACAATAAATCGTTGTAGGTATGTTAATTAAATATACCTACATTCACACAAAGACTTAGCCAAATGCTGCAACTGACTGTGTACTAGACAGAGAGCCAGTCATTTATTGCAGCCCACTGATGGGCCTAATGCCCTAGGCTTAGAACTATAATATTTATTATGTAATTTAATTATATGTATAGCCTCTATACACTTGCGAATATTCTGGTAAAGGTCTAAAAGGCTACCTGCGGTATAAATTGTACTAGTATTATTACCGTGCTTAGTACTATCCATATAATATTATGAAATGGAAAGAATGTGTCTTTAGGTAAGCAAGTTTCACCGTCTCTAACAACTTTGTCCGTCCAAACTGAATAATATTATGTTGTTTAGCATATACATTACCAATTTTATTATTCATTTCATTAGATGGACTATGTAGGTGCACCGTTAGTATTGTTCCAGGTTTCAGTTAGTAAACGTCCCTGCACGGGCTGAGTCCCTGACTAGCAACGTAGAAGCGGAAATTCGAAATAAAATTAAAACGACATCACATTACTAATCCCTGTTTTTTTTTCTAATCTAATTTCTAAATTACGAACCTTACTCTTGAATGACTATATTTATTTTAAAAACTGGCAACTAAACCAGTTGCATTTATAAAATCTTAATATAAATAAGGACTGACAGCACAAAATAACATTGTTTTATACTTTGTAGTGATTGCAAATGAGTTTCGCCTCGAACTTATATAAATGATTAGAACTTCAATTAACCCTAAACGATTAACGATTGTTACGTAATTACACGTTAGGCGGTGAAACTTGCAGACAGTTTGTCCATGGGCAACGCACCCGTGCAATCCACTAGAAGTTGGTCAACTAATTCCAAGTTTTCCTTTACGGGCTAATGAGACGAGTTTGATTCGAATTCCCGACGCGCCTGAGAAACAGCCATCCGCTTTGAATAGCACTGCGACTACTATTTATCAGAGTAAATGAAAACACGGGTTTTATTACGGACAAGGAAACTGATTAGTCAGACCTTACAGCGAATTTAATTTTGACTACGGAATGTTTGGATTTTACAAGGCTACAGTTTAACTGTTATTGTATTTTCTAAGAAATAATACATTTATATTATGTAAAACACGAGTATAAGGAATATCCCATAGAAATATTATATAAAAGGGAAAGAATGTCTGTCTCACTGTTACGCTTCCAGTGATTTTAGAGAAATATAGAAACAAATATCAAGGTCCAGGCATGTACCACTACAGTAGAGATATCTTCCCGTGAAATTTGTTATGTACTTTAATTTCAGGATGAGGGTAAAACACACCTAACAAATGTTGTCGCAGGTGCCGGTGCAGTGCGGCATTGATGTAGTCAATGCCGTTCTGTCATGGTCAGACCTATCACATACCATCAGGTGAGCATCCTGACCGTCTCATGTAACATAAAAAAGCCTTCGATCAATTGAAGGACCAAAACTCCCGTCAAACAATAGATTGTAGCGTAATAAATTCTTCGTGGCTGATGTTGTAATACATTTTACCTCAGAAATTCAATGTGCATATGGTAAAGTACAAGTAAAATCAATAAAATATATATGACATTTTCCTTCTTTTTTATTTTGTTTCAAACAACATCTATATGATTAGCCCTCATGAGGACAATGCATACACTTCTTATTGACAATACAGCTAGATCCTCACCGGTATTGAGCTGCGCATAGATAAACAAAGCGTTTGGCCTCCGTAATGGAAATTACATACCCCCGAGGTCGGAAATCAAATTGACAGAAGAGGTTAAACAAACGATGCGGTCAGGCAGCCGAGACCGGAGTCCGTCGAATATTAATCGTTTGGTAAATGCGCTTTTATTTGTTTTTCCTTTCCCTCGTTGGCTGAGCCGGTAGACTCTTAACGACGAATCAAGTTAACACTGCCAATTTATGCATTGATAGTCGCTGCATTAATCGGATACTCTCGCGGAAATTAACTAAATGTAAATAGTTGAAGTTTTGAAACACAGAAACATTGTACTCGTAGTTGCCATATTTAAACTATCGATTGGTGAAGTCAATAGAATAGATTTATGGCAATTAAATTATTTTAAAGTTAGATAACTTTAAAATAATTTAATTGCGTAAGTTCATTATATAAAACAGTAGTCCTAAAAAGATAAGACTACTTACTAGTAATTAAGTTAGCCGTATTAGTATTAATACAAGTAATGTAGGAAGTGGATTGGTATCTTAGTTTACAAAACCATAATTTTCGCATACGCAAATAACAAATGCCGCGAATGCCCCTTCTATCATGCTAGGCTTCAATGCTTTAAGTTAGAACGGTTGAGTAAGATACGTAAAATATCCGAAGTCATGTTCTTGTACAAGGTGCTGAATGGTATGATTCACTGTCCCGATTTTCTGGAACATATAGGTCTATCCGACCCAAGAACTAGTAGTCGCTTATGTAACAGATTAACATTTAAGTACCCATGTTACAGGACAACAGCAGGGCAACATTCACCACTTAATAGAATGGTTGCTAGTTATAATGGCATCAGGAACGTGTTTGATGTCTTTCACAGCTCTTTGACCTCAGTTAAGACTAGAGTTAGACAAGCTTTTGTAACATAATAGGGCATATGCTGTATTTTAGTTTTATTTATTTCTTTTTTAAAATTGTATCCATATCCACTCATTGCATGTCGTGTTCACTATATATAGAATAAATGTAAAATTATATATTTAAGGAATAATTGTATACTATTGCACATTGCATTCCGTTTGTGACCAAATAAAAAAGCCGTTTTTTACAGCTTTGCGTTTTATTCAGAATGTGTTTTCATTATTCTTGGTCAAAAGTCATTCTAGGACCAATGTTAAGGCTAGTAATCCGCCATTTGAAATTTCCAAACTTCTATTAAAAAAGTCATATTTTGTCGAAATACATTTATTTTTGGTTTTCGAAATAACAACTTCCAAAATAATTGTAAGGATTTTTTAACATTTAACTAAAATTATACCACGTCATTCTAGCCAAAATTTCGTCACATAGTTTCTGTTACACAATGGTTTTACTACTGTTTGTTAAAGAATACGCTGAACTGCTTTCAGGTGGTACAGGGACAAAAGCTTGATTGATGACATTTTCCCGCAAAAATCTCCTACAATACGGGATCAACTGAAAACAATGAGATTAAGTAAGTTGTAACAAACAAAAGCTTTACATTGGTTTGTATTTATATTGTAAACAATGTGTTAAAAAGCTAGTGTATCATTGTGAATTAAATTAATAGATATTTTTTTAAAATATGACAGATTTTTATTAAGTGATCACGTAAGACAATCAGTAAAAGGGCTAACTATATTTTTAAGGTCGAAATAGTTCTAACTAATAAAAATATGTGAATTCCGTAAAAAAAGGAAAAATAATGAAAACTGAAAGTCATTGAAACTAACGGTTTGGTGATGTTCTCTCACAGCTTTATTTATTCTTTTCAACTCGCTTTTCAGATGTAACGTATCCTCATAACATTTATTAACTCTCCAACATTCCCCTGTAAAGCTCAGAGGCAAAATAAATGGATGGCCTGTAAAAAAATGTCCATTGTTTCACTCAGCCACTATTCAGCCTATCAATATATAAATCGAACACCAATGATCTCGCAATCATTATAGCACGAAAGTGTGTCCGGTTTGCACCCCCAAAGATGTAGAGGTACTAGGTCCCGCGTAATTATATACATCTCTTTAATGGATGGCCAGATTTAGACGGGACTTTTTTTGGCAAGTAGCTGGTGTAAAAAGGAAAAACTTAGGCTACTATTGTTTTGGAAAATATCCTTTTTATTTTGATAAATAAAGCAATGTCATTCCGCGCGGCGTGGCCGCGCGTCGCGCCGTAGATTCTTTATGCGCTTATATACGAAAATTGATTTGTTTTTTTAGGAATATATCTTATACCGCGCGTAATACCGGGTGACACAGCTAGTATACAATATTTTACTACTATTATACTACCAAACTAACAATAGACACACTTAAACAAAAAACAAAAAATATTGTATTACCTAAATGAAAACCAAATAGTAACCTTTCGTAGTTCCTAAAGATCCATCGCTTATTACTCCCATGTTACAAAAAAATTTCTCTCCGATTCCAATCGTCCGTGATATCCAAATACATTTCAAAGCTTTAGCGAATAGAGATGCCCTGAAGATGCAACCATAAGGATTCTTCGAGGCTGTTGTTGTAATCTTGAAGTAAATTACAATATTATATATTTATTATTACCCGACAATTTCACACAGCGTTATTCAATCCCAAATCAAGCTTCGTTACGAACTGGATCGATCTCACGGTCTGCAGGTTCGTCACCGTCAGACAGTCAGGACTTATACCTAAACAGAGCAGAAACTAGTATCTTCAAGGAAAACGAGAAGGCCGTCGTCCGAAACAAACCACGCACATTGCTTTATAAAGTGAATAACTTGGGAAAGCCTTAGAATGCAATCAAGCGAGTAGCGCAAGACTCTAAGAGATGAAGTCACAATGGATGACCTCTGCCCACCTAGAGAACATAGGATCCTACATAAGTCAAGAGACAAAAACTTCTTCGTTTATGAACCGATTTTTTGATGTAGAACTTTGTTAATATTATTCTCTTTAACCTATCGCAGTCCACTGCTGGACATAGGTCTTCCCAATTTTGCTCCAGATATCCCGATCCTCCGCTTTCTTCATCCAGCCTCTACCAGCGACTTTTCACAAGTCGTCGGTCCATCGGGCCGGAAGGGGTCGATGCTTCGCTTGCCAAGACGCGGTCTCCACTACAGAACTCCTCTGCAAATAATTAATATTAATATGAACTCCTTTTTCGTATATTATATGTATACATATATAAAAAGTAAATATAATTATTCGATCTTACCTTTTCTATAAATTCTTTTTTCATCCAAGAAGGGCTGAATTGGGTATGATCCAAATCAGATGAATGTAACAAGTCCTTTCCTATCGCATCCCAATTACAACGGGACTCATTTTCTACCTGATCATGAATGATTAATGGTTGCTCCACTTCCACGTGGCAAATCTCGTCATTAGCTGCCCAAACTAAGACATGATTTATAAAGTTGCATTGAACCTAATAAACATAAAAATGTTTCAATTATCATTTCCAGACGTTTAAAGTAAGTCAACATTGACATGAAATAATAATAAATGAGTTTTCTTTAGTATTGTATAGCTGTGAAAATACTCGAGTATATAAAACTTTTATTGAAAAATAAAAAGCGGGTAAATTTTGATGTTACTTTGCGAATCCTAATCAATACAATTATAAGCACAGACATCTGAATATACAAGAAATCTGTGATTATAAGCATACTAATTTTCCAAGACTTGGCCTGTATTCGTATTCTAGAGCTAGATTAGACTAAAGCAATGACTTAAGTAGATTGAGAAAGGGATAGCGCTCTGTACGATAAATAGCACCATCCCTTTCTAACTAAATTTAAGTAAAGGTCAACGTTGAGTCTCGTTCTAGATTACGGGCCTTAAAATATTGAAAGACTTGTGAGCGTCCAGATCGTCTTGTTCACTTATAACATAAAAAAAACTTGATTCATTGATTTTTGAAGAACTTAATTATGGATATTAAGTATAGATATAGCGCTTGATAAGAGCGTCGGTGGCTTAATGGTGTGGACTGTTGCTGTTGATAGTAGGGCTCCTACCAGGAGGGCTGAGGTTCGAATCCCGCCACGTAACAATGTATTTTCGAAATAATCGAAATTACATGTACGTTATCCGACGCTCTTACGGTGAAGGAAAACATTGTGAGGAAACCTGCGCACGCCTGCGTTGAGATTCAAAGGCTGTGCGTGAAGTCGGCCAATCCGCACTGGGCCCGCGTGGACGACTATGGCTTAAACACCCTTACGGGTAGGCTCGTGCCCCTCAGTGGGGACGTTCAATGAGCTGATGATGATGATAGCGCGCTAATTTTTAATCTATGGTATTAAGTATAACGATTTCGATGTCCGTTGAATAAACAGTGACAGTAAAAAAAATCAAACCCCAACACAAAATCATAAAGTACCTACCTTTAGGTAATCAGCTAAAATATTTTTTGCGATATCTGCCAGGGGCGTGGGACAGAAAAATATATCAGGTGACATATTTTTGGACAAATTGTACAAAATATCTAGTGCTACTAAACCGTCTGCCATTATATGGGCTTTCGGATTGCTGTCTGTGGTTCCATGGACGTTTTTTGTAGTTGTACTTTGTCATCTATTGACTCTTTTTTATTTATTGTTGGCCCCGAAAAATTATTTGCTATTTTGATTAATAAGTATAGGGCATCAAACTGGTCATCAGTTCCTATTTTATTTAGGTCAACCTTATTAGGATTGTAAAAGTTTGATATAAAACAGAATACATCAGCATCTGAAATACTAAGGCAATATGTCATTAATCGAATTTGCTATGTAAACACTTAGGAACCTACCTATAGACTTAAACAGGTGTCTTCAAAATCAGGTAGTTTTCATTCATTGACCTCTTTCGATTCAAATGATTAGAAATATGGACTTTGATCATACATGCATGCATTTTAGACTTGGGAAGATTGCCACAGGCTCGTCAGCTCTTAAACAAATTTGACTTTTGCTGTGACAACGTGGGCTACCCGAAGTTGTGCTTTGAAGATTGTAGATTGTGGATCCAGTTTTGTTAAACTGACTCTCCGGACTAGGTATAGTACCTACCTACACTACGTATTGATTGCGTAAGATCAGCTTTACAACGAATATTGGCGGAAAAGTGAAGAGTTAGTTCTATGTGAAGACTTCATTATCTTTATCAGCCTATAATCCACTACAGGACACCGTCCTTCCAGCTCAGCATAGCTATGGGTTAATTATGCCGTACTCCGCCATGCGGGCCCAATTGGGGGTCTAGATTGGAACGTTACAATCATTGACAGAGGAGACATACGGCTAAACATACCTCCGAAGCACTAAATAAATTGTAAATATAAAGATTCTCAAGCAATGTCCTAATGAAGCTGCACGAAATATGTAGATAACTATGCACAAAGTATCTTTCAAAGTATTGTGTGCCAGAATAATGTCAGTAGTGGTCCAACCTTGGTCTGTTAAAATTTGCAGGTCAATTGCATATAATCGGCTCGTCTTAACCTTACGATCCTCGTCGTTTAGGGGCTTAGAACCGTTACTCGAATCTATGCCAGTTCCTATTAATCGAGAGCCCCAGAAGATATCGAACCCGATACACATAATATACTCGAAGCCAATGAAAGTGATGTTATCAACTAATTTCATTCCCTAAGACTTCAGAACTATTCAAGGGATAATTGCCACTAGCGCTTGTCTAGCTAAAGTGCCTTCGTTATCCGGCATGAAGCCTACCACAAGTCAAAGGCTGACTTACGATTTAAATATCTGTGATCGTTGACGATAACTTTCCAACAATGTAGTGTATAGCTGATATTTAATAATTAAGGGACTTACCTAGGCAAATCTGATGAAACTATAATATTATTATAGCAGGAATATGCACATGCGATAAGTTCTTGCTTAAGCCGCTCACCCGCCGGTTTTTCATTAAAGTAAACCAATAAAATAAGGTCAACAAATTGCTTTTCACCAAAAACGTAGCCTGATAATATTTTTATAATGATCATTTGCCCTGTTGGGGTCAGTGGATTTACTACTAATACTCTTAAAGGTGGAAGAATCGCATCGGTTTGAAAGTTCATGATATTGCAACAAAATAAGCTCAAAACTGCTTAGAAGTTATGTTAACAAAATTGCTATTGACGTCGTCAAATTGCAGATAAACATTAATTATGAATACTTTTTTTGAACTCCTATTGTAACTACTATTAAGAAGTTGCTTAATTATCGTAAGTGCACTTGTAATTATAAAAATAGTGAACATTTTACGAAATAATTATTAAATATAAATATTTATATCAGCGTTTTAGCATAACAGTCAGCAAAAAAAAATAGGTTTGGGTTGCGTAAATTTATTGTGAGGTTACCATGTTGTGTGTTTTTGTAAAAACTACTCGAGAAAATCATATACACTTGCGGAATACTAAATATATGAAAATATTTTAAATTGCGGTTTGTTTTATAGATATAACTACAAGATTCAACCTAGAAAAGTAACGTGACATTAAGTAAGAAATCGACCCTCAGGGAACTCACCTCCCGGCCGTCACTTCATTCTCCTTCCCCACTAGTCTCTCCTTCCTAGTTTGTATTCCTAATAATTATCCATGGGAATAACATATTTTCTCGTGGCAAAACGTAGCTTAAATGTAAATCCAGATTTTCAACTTACTGTGCAGTAAGTTTTATTAGAAACAATCCAGCCGTTCAGACGCAAAGAAGCACATACTCACAAACTTTCACCTTTATTATTAATAATAATAATCATCATCCACTGACATTCACACAACGCCATTTAGGATTAAAGTAAGCATTAGTCTGTTATATGCATACCAAACAACGAATAAGCATAATTATATAATTATTTTTTGTAAAAAAAAATGCAATTACTATACACATAGAAAACATCCATATTAGTGTTCTCTCTCTCTTCAATATATCGCATTCCACTGCTGGACAAAGGTCTCCCCTATCTTGCGCCAGACATCCCGGCCCTCCGCTTCTCTTATCCAGCTTCCACCAGCGATCTTTCGCAAGTCGGCGGTCCATCGGGCCGGAGGGCGTCCCACGCCACGCTTGCCAAGACCCGGTCTCCACTCCAGAACTCGTCTGCTCCAACGGCCATCGGGTCTGCGACATACGTGATCAGCTCATATTAGTGTGATTCGTTTCTTTTACTGAAACTCCTATCTTGAATTATATCCGTTCCATGTGGATATAATAGAATTAAGTACCTACCTCCAGGCCTAATAAAATTACACATTTTCAGATTCAGATTTTGCCGAATTTTTCGTAAACCTTTTTTGCAGTTAGTACCTACCTAAAGAAACCTAGGATGATGTATCACACCATGTAAATGATGATAATATGAATGTGGTAGTTTAAGGATCGCTTTTTGAGTGACGATTTAATTTAAAAGTCGTGTGTTACTAGAAATTTTGGAAGCGGAACCCTAGAAGAGGCTTATACAAGAAATAGGTAACAAGGTATGTACAAGTTGCGGTTGAAGAACATTTTTTGTATTAAAAAAATATATTTATATTTATCACCACATTGTTTTATTGTGACCTATTAATAAAATAAAGCTTTCGATTTAAATGATAATTCACTAAAGTAGTAGCTAACAAACTTCGAAAACGATGTTGTCATTTGTGATGTCATTTTTGCTTGTTGACTATGACATTGACAAAACATATTATGACATTAAATTGACGCGTTTACTTTTTAGTGTTTTGTTGATAATTGCTCACAATGTTTAGTGATATAATTATTTATGCTTAATAAAATGGCATCGCCCCGAGAAAAAGATGTTCAAGTTTCGCCGGCGACTTCTACGTCCTCTATAAAATCGCATTTGTTTGAAAGATCTCCGTCCGTATCATCCACAAAGGACGACAAATGGCCGGAACTTCTAATTTCAAGACCTGACAACTCGTATTTTTACAGTACCAAAAGTAAGTAACTATATTTATAATAACTTGATAAAGTAACATTGTATTAACTATAACGCATAACCTTTGTATCTCTTCGATCTCTCACGATGTTTTCCTTTACCTTAAGAGCGTCGGATAAACGTACATAATGATTCGTAAAGACATTGGTACTATGGCGGGATTTGAACCTGCAACCTCAAGATCAAAAGGCAACAGTCCATAAAAATGAGGCATCGAATCTTAAAATGAACTAATAGGGCTATTTTAAAGAAGTGTGTTAAGATTCTTCAACCACAGAATTAATTCAAGATGGAATAATGTGTTAAATGGGTTTTTCCAACTATAACCCAAAATAACCTTTATCAAAGCATACTTATATTTATTATGTAACTTATTCATACAGTCAAACTGCAACCAAATTCTTTGTTTGAAAGAATGGGGGAGATTTATTACCTCAATCCCAACATATAACCCAATTTTGTTTGATAAAATCTTGAGCTGTGATATAGTGGTGTGCCTGCAAATATTATGTATGCAGGTTATGTTATTATTATTTGAGCTTGAGGCTAATACAGACCTGTAGTCACCTCAACCTTAGAGATCTCTTGTGACTCGCTCCCCTTTTTAGAGTTTGGAAAAAAGTTGGGCATGTTTCAGAAAATTCAGGACCCTGCCCCACTTTATAGAGTTAATGTCACTTAGACATAAAAGGTAGTTTCCCATGTGGATGTTTAGCTTTGATTGTAGAGGATCACAATTGCAGTGTATGCAAGTGCAACATTTTTTATTTATTTATGCATTAGGGCTCTTTTTAGCAATTATGGTCAAATATCATATTTTTTATCAATCACACTCAATCTTTCTAACCTACATTCAATCTTTCTAACCTACATTAGGTTATTATGATACTAGGTGGTAGTCTCAGTACTGAGTTGTATAGGTATATCACCACCATCTTCACATGTGAAATGTAAAAACATCGATACTAGAAAGAAGGAAAAAAGCATTGTAAAAGATAAAAAATGTCTGTATCACTGTCACAGTTCCCATGCCTAAACATTATACTGATTTTAGTGAAAAGTATAAAACTTTGTGTAGGTGGTACTGAGTTGTCTAGGTAGGTACCACCACAGCGCCAGATATCATCCTGTGAAAGAGGAGTGTTTTGCACTTTTGTTTTTAGGAATGAGGGCACTCTAGCTAGTAAAATTACAGGGTATAAAAGCTCTCTACAATTAGCCGTAAGCAATATAAGTTAACATATACAAGAAGAAACACAATATAAATTTCATAGATGTAAAGTAATAAATAAATATCATCCAACATTCACATAGCACCACCTTGGCCCAAACTAAGCATAAACCTGTAAAATGGAAGAAAGAAAGAAAAAAGACCGATACAAGCAAACATGTTCATACACACAAATGTTTGTACTGCCCAGTGATCAAACCCAGAACATCTCAACCATTACATCAAAAGGAATCAAATCCACAAAAAAACAATTTCTTCTTATTTTTTTAATGCATTATAGTGTTAAACTAACAAAATAAAAAGTAAAACATCTGAAGTCTGTAATTTTATATTTACTGCTTATTTCTTTTCATTATTTCCCAATTTCATATAATCATTGAATAATATAAATTAACACTTTTAGCTATGTAAATAATGGAAATTAAAGTGTAAAAATTTGGAGTATTTAATTAATGTTACACATTTTTGTAGTTGGTAGGAAATCTTTGGTATCTCATACTACTAATATTATGTAATAAATATGTAACAACAATATATTTTGTCTATTATCGTACATCAATTAATTGAAGACTTACAAAATGTAATGAAGAAAGTTGTTTATAAAACATAACAAAATTTAACATTAGCCCAATCCATCGACACCTGAAGGTAAAACTCAAAAATTGCATGCCACAAGGACCCATTGCAAATTGATAAAACACCTGCGCCCGCTTCTTTGTTTTTGTTATTTGCTTGTGTCCAGAAGATCTATATTTTCCACAAGTTTTGAACCCATTACCTATATCTCAGCTAATTATTTCAACCATTAAAGTGATAATAATACCTTTATCATGTTCAACATGTACACAAATAGAATCATGTTACAGTGTTCACATTGTGTTTTGTATTAAATTGGATTAGATATTTTATTTATTGTGAAAAAACAGTCAGTGTGAAAGCAATGTTTTTTATTATTTATTGTAGATTTTCATACTGTGCAATAGACTGTATCGATGATCGTTCATAATACAAAACTTTTTTTTATGAAAGACTGTTTTGTTTATTATCTATGTCGGAATTTGGTATTTAATTTTACCCACCAAAATAACAACAAAACTAAAATTAAAACAATGCTTAGTTACTACATCTATCTTCAAACCTAGTAACTATATAAGTATGTGGCTGAAATACGAAGAAAGAAGCAGACTTTAGAATAAAACATGTATTTCTCGAACATACCGCCAGAGGGCAGCACCTTTTCGGAGTATTGATTTTTTCAACCCCCACGAGTCCCACTCAACAGCGCGGAATCAATATTTTGCACCGAACTGACTGGAAAAACCTCTTAGGAAAAGTTATATAGATCACTACCAGTTGCCGTCATAAGAAAGCTAAGCTCTGTTTACGTGATACCAGTGATGCAGTGATAGAAGTTGTCTGAAGGAATATAAAAAGTTATTGAGTCGCATTTTACTCGTCAAATGCGATGTATATAGAACAGTGATCAAGATTCACATTATTGTGACTGTTTTTTCGCTTGAAAGTTTATTTGCTGCATTATTATGCGTTCACTTAGCGCACTACATGGGGTAGATCCCTTGCCGGAACTTGGCATTCCACCGGGCATCCAACACGAGGGCAATCCGGACGCCGACATGGCCGGAGCGCAGGACACAATATACCTGTGCAATTTCCGCGTATCCGTCGACGGAGAATGGCTATGTTTGAAAGAGTTGCACGATATGGATATGCAGGATTCATATATACGCCCCTCCGATACTGGAGCCATTACATCACCTGACGATCCTATGCACTCTCTTATGGGTAAATAGAGAATTCAATGATTGCACAATTTGGTAGTTTAAATGTATACCTACGTCTCATATATGCGCAGTTAATCTGGATAAGTTTGCCTAAACTAGGTCTCTTAGTTCTTACGTTTTATTGTAGCTCGAGATCCCGTTGTAATTGAGCGCAGCAATCTGGTGAACATATCTAAGTTGATCGTGAAGGAGCTGATTGAGCAATCGCTGCGCTATGGCAGGATGTTGGATAGCGATCATCTACCTCTGCACCACTTTTTTATTGTACTTGAACATGTTATGCGTCATGGGCTCAAACCGAAAAAGGTACGTCGACATCAAAACTTCCTATAAACTCTAAGGTTCTTAAAATTATATGCAAGTACCGATTCAGTTTAGGTACAGTGTTATACAAGTGATTTATTTCCAGGGACTTCTTGGACCTAAAAAAGAGTTGTGGGATATTTTGCAAATGGTTGAGAAGTATTCTCCAGAAGCAGCTGATATTACAGCAAGTATTAGAGACTTGCCGACAGTTAAGTAAGTATACATTTATATTCAGATAGCATTTTTGAATAGTTCTTCATGAGAGAAGCGCTGTAAGTAGTACATTTCTTTTGTAAACGTATTGCGACCTATTTAAATAAGGCATGTATCATTTAGGACCATAAGCGATTAAAAACGCGGGCCCAGGTCTGACTGGGGCCGTTAGGAACGTCCACACAACATGTCATACGAATTTACTTACTCAAAACCAGATTAAACCAGTCTAACCGTTTTCAGTCTCAATTAACGGAAGCAAACAAATACCTAAAAAGTAGACAATTATTCTAAGAGAATAATTGTGACAATAAGACTTTTCCTCAATAATGTATTCAATATTGTTTAGAGAAGTGGTTTATGTGAACATAACAAAATAATACTTTAATACACCACGCGGTATACGGTAAACAATGATGACTCACCTGTCAATAATCATGCTTACGTGAAAACGCCTCTTTGCATGCAAATGAGACAATGATTAGCTTGCAATAACACTAAGTGCTGCGGTAAATATATTTATTTATTTAATCATTTATGCACACAGTAATACAATAAAAAACTGGTACATGGAAAAAATTGTACAAAGGCACTGCTTATTTCATTATGAAATTTCTTCCAACAGGCCTAAAAAAGGAATTAAGTGTGAGAGGTAGAGAGTGTGCACACATATACTGCATACATACATTATTATACATTATATTGCTGTACTATATTTAATGAAATAATTTAATTTAATTGTATACAAAAATTAGAGGTCCGACGTCTGAAGGCATGGCGCAATGTAAAACATACACAGCTTCAAAGCACATCCCTCCTAAAAAATCCGAAAAAGTAACTTTTATCAGTTTTTTACGGCTTTTCATGACTGAAAATTGTACATGTATAAACATTTCATAAAAATTCAAACTTTAAAATATATATTTCGCCTTTTGTACCTATATTTTCGATCTTCGCAAGCATATTAGCAAATGCTCCGTGATTTGATTACCGGTTTACAACAGCTAATAGTAATACTATAATGTGGGTTGTGTTGCTAAACTGATAATGAATCCGACCAGTTATTTAAATTTGTTTAGATGTGTGTGAATGCCATACAGAGATCTTATTGATAATATGTTATAGTATTATGAACTATCGATCTCAGTAATTATCTGTTATTAACGTCGAGGTGTAATTAATTATTTAAACGATGGAAACGAATAGGTTGCACTTCATACTATCTGAAAATGTTAGGTGCCTACGTTCTTTCTTCGATACGTATTTTATTTTTTTACAAGTGAAAATATAAAATAATTAAGAATCTAGGGTTCTTTACCTACAAAAACGTGTTAGCGGAAATATTAAATAAATCTTGTGCAGAAGTAATGGTTTATCTATAAATAATATCAATAAAATTGTAGAACTGCCATGGGACGTGCTCGCGCTTGGTTAAGATTGGCTCTAATGCAGAAGAGGCTGGCCGATTACCTTAGAATTCTACTCGAGCATCGTGAGGAAACATTGGAGGAGTATTTTGAGCCTCACGCACTGATGCTGAACGAGGAAGCCGTTATTATAACAGGCTTACTCGTGGGACTGAATGTCGTTGACTGCAACTTGTGTGTCAAGGTAATTGCATGACGTCATTTTATCGTCTATTGCAAGCGCGTCTTGTTTTTGTTAAATTGGTCTGGTAACACTTAGTTTAAGCAATTTAGTTTAAAACATACTGCTTCGATGTAGGTAACAGTTTCTAGCTAGTTAGATGTTAAATCCAAATTTGCGTACTGAGTAGTTAAAACACTTTGTTAAGGAATGAACCTGTACCTGCGCAATAGGGGAAACCTAAATGCAGATTAACTGCTATTGATTAAAGCGAGATACTATAGGTACTTTTATAATAACTTATCTGTAAGACATCGCTCTAAGCGATAGTAGACCTAATTATTTGTTTCGAGGTATTGCTTTTGTATAGTTGTATGCGTTATTCTTTAGTAATAGATAATTTCATGAGTTTATCTCCCCATCGAATTGTAAATAGGTATCAGCGATATCCAATGAGCATTGATAAATATTTTTGGAATTAGATTGGATATATATATATATATATATATGGAATATCTATATATATATATATATATATATATATATATATATATATATATATATATATATATATATATATATATATATATATATATATATATATATATCAATTTATCCATTGACCTTAGTAATAATAAAATATTATGCCAAATATTTCAAATTTATAAGCTCAACACAAAATCGCAATCTACTTATTTATTTATCATGTTTAACTATAGGAAGAAGATTTAGACAGTCAGCAAGGTGTGATTGACTTCTCTCTATACCTACGCGGTAGCAGTTCTTCCAGTGACTTGACCGGCAATGGTAACAGTTCCAACAACGAGCCGAAACAACGCCACATTAATACTATGCTGGACCAGAAAAACTACATTGAGGAGCTTAACAGACATCTGAAGTAAGTGTCACTATTTTTAACACCCATCAATGTCATACTGTATGTAAGTTATTATGAGTCCACGGCATGAACAGGCCTTCCGACTCAGGATGGCTATGGGGAGTTTGGGCCGTAAACTGCTTTCAGACTGCGTGTCATATCACGCGTACACGGGCAATGTGAACGGCTTGGCGGGTCGAGGCCCGTGTGCTTTCCGTTTTAACAGACAGAAAAAGGAGGTTCTCAGTTCGGCCTGTCAGTGATGATTGAGCGACGTTTCGTTGAAGCAATTTTGATGCAGTTTTCATAAAAATATTGGTAAATTTTCGGCGCGGCGTTTGATATGTTATGCAGTCTGAAAGCACCATAAGGCAGTCGGGACCGACAGCTCAACGTCCCTTCCGAAGCACGATGAGATTCAAAATAATATTTTGCAGTCACCCACACCCTGCATTACAAACGAGGCTCTGACCTACCGCCAATTTGCACTAGAACTCTAATTCACCTGAAAAGCATAATAAAATACTATTTCCAAGTAAATAAACTGGGTATGTAATACTATCATTAATGGACGAGATTTCTATGGGGCCCTTTATGTATGTTAAACTACCAAAGCCGACGAAGATATTGAATAATATAACTTCCCAACGTATGTACTGATAAACTGTGAATACACAACCAAGCTATTTGCTAGTTCAAACCCCCTTAAAAGTGTTTTTTTATTTTATCTAGCGATCGACAATGACCGAATCAAAACACTGTCGTTGCAGTGGCCTGTTACGTTAAAATTGTAAAACACAATATCCGGAATTTTCAATATCTCTCTCACCTTTCCGCCTGACATACATTTATATGAAATGCACAATTATAGCGGTACAATTAGGTGAGATTTAGTTACCCGCGCCAATGACCTTATACACGTTAAAAGAATCATTAAATGATACATGACAGTTAATGAGGGATTATTACATGACGTGTTCTTGCATTTAATGTTCATTTTCTAGGTAATTTAAAGTCTTTATTGATTTTTAAATACTTTCTCGCATTGTTTTCACACATTCTTGTTTTTATTTAGATTCGTAGTAAAATAAAAGGAAATTAAAGTCATACACGCTATTTGTTTTCGTTGATAATTTATTACTTACCTATTTATTTCATGGCTAGACTAGTGGCCACATACCTTTTCAATAAAATCCAAATGTTCAACTTCGTCTCATTTTAAAAACAGCTTATTAATCCAATAAAATAATATGTTTTGTTAGTTATATAAGTTTATACCTACTTTTGGTATATTTTCGTCGACCAAAGTCTTCAAACGACCGCGAGGTTCATAGTAGTAGAGGTCGTGGGTTTGAATCCCATGGGGAGACCGCATAGTGAAGTTCCCAGTTTAGTTAAAATATTACAGACTCTCGATCTCATGGCGACAAGACGACAGATGAAACTGCAGTCTTCAGACGACGCGTCACAATACCGGCAGCTTAATAGACGTATATCCAGCTCCTTGCGACGCGATATTCGTCGCTTTAATACAAAGTGTATTAAAGAGGCGATCGAACGGAACAGGGTTCCAAGGTGTTTGCGAGGAACATGTCTGTTGGGCAAAGCCAGCTGACTAGTCTGAAGACCAACAGTGGAAATGTAGTCTCATAAACCAGAGATTTTGAGGGAGATTGAGAAGTTTTACAGCGAGTTATATACCGCTACACAGAGCTTCAAGCTTAGCCGAAGACCCGAGAGCTAAGTTAACCCGACATTTATCTGAGGATATCCCGGAAGTCACCTTGAGCGAGATTAGGATGGCTCTGAAACAACTTAAGCGAAATAAGGCCCCGGAGAAGACGGAATTACCGCAGAACTTTTGAAAGCAGGTGGCACGCCAGTGCTTAAGACCCTTCAGAAGCTCTTTAATTCCGTGATCCGTGAGGGTGCGACGCCAGAGGCGTGGAGCAATGGCGTGGTGGTGCTTTTCTTCAAAAAAGGCGACAAAACCTTGCTGAAGAATTATAGACCCATCACGCTATTGAGCCACATTTACAAGTTGTTCTCCAGAGTCATCACGAACCGTCTCGCGCGTAGGTTTGATGATTTCCAGCCCCCGAACAAGCCGGGTTCCGCAAAGGCTTCAGCACCATAGACCACATACATACGCTGCGGCAGGTTATACTAGAGACTAGAGAGTATAACCGGCCATTATGCTTGGCGTTTGTGGACTATGAGAAAGCCTTTGATTCGATCGAGACTTGGGCTGTGCTTCAGGCCCTCCAACGGTGCCATATTGACTTTCGCTATATCGAAGTATTGAGATGTCTGTACGAGAGCGCTACTATGTCAGTCCGTGTACATGAAGAGCTTACACAACCTATCCAATTGCACCGAGGAGTGAGACAGGGAGACGTTATATCTCCGAAACTGTTCACAGTTGCGTTGGAAGATATGTTTAAGCTGCTCGATTGGAAAGGACTTGGCATCAACGTGAATGGCGAGTACATCACTCATCTTCGATTTGCCGATGATATAGTAGTCATGGCAGAATCCATGGAGGATTTAAGCACTATGCTCGAAACCCTAGACGGAGCTTCTCAACAGGTGGGTCTTAAAATGAACATGGACAAGACGAAAGTCATGTCTAATGCCCATGTCGTACCTATACCGATATCAGTTGGAAGTTCTGTCCTCGAAGTTGTTGACGAATATGTGTACCTGGGACAGGTAGTCCAAATGGGTAGGTCCAACTTCGAGAAGGAGGTTTCTCGTCGAATCCAATTAGGATGGGCAGCGTTCGGGAAGTTAAGGCAGATCTTTTCGTCCAAAATACCTCAGTGTCTCAAGACGAAGGTCTTTGACCAGTGGTGTTGCCAGTTATGACATACGGAAGCGAAACGTGGTCGCTCACTAGGGGCCTCTTGAATAGGCTCAAGGTTGCTCAGCGTGCTATGGAGAGGGCTATGTTAGGTGTCTCCCTACGCGATAAAATCCGAAACGATGATATCCGTAGGAGAACTAGGGTGACCGACATAGCCCAGAGGATTAGCAAGTTGAAGTGGCAGTGGGCAGGGCACATAGTGCGTAGAACCGATGGCCGATGGGCGGAAAGGTTCTCGAGTGGCGTCCACGTAACGGAAAGCGAAGCGTAGGCCGACCCCAACCAGATGGACGGATGATCTGGTTAAGGTGGCGGGTAGCAGATGGATGTCAACTGCAAGGGATCGGTCCGCGTGGAAATCATTAGGGGAGGCCTTCGTTCAGCAGTGGACATAATTGGGCTGTTAATGATGATGATGATGATGATTACAGGCTCAATCACTTAATTTTCTGAAATGGAAGATAATGCCTTGCTTCGAAGGATAGGTTACGCCCTCAGTCCCGTCTACTACATAACTATGGTAGTCGTACATTCACGTTTTCAGGTTTTTTAAAACCACTTTCCCCAAAATCATGCTGAGGTTTGTGCGCTGCAGTGGGGTGTTTAAGGCTGCCTGATGAATTGATTAATATTTCTCACACCTGTCAAACTGACATGTCTAATACATACATAAAAATACGGTCAGATTGTTATCTAAAGAGAAAAATATGTCCTTGAAATGGAAGCTGCATGCTGTCTGTCTTTTTCTCTCTTCTTCTCTTCAACCTATCGCAGTCCACTGCTGGACATGCTGGTCTCCCCCATTTTACGCCAGATATCCCGGCCCGGATATATGGCTGACTGACAATTCTTTTTTGTATATTTATTTTCTTTTTGATCACTTCAGTTTTTGCGCCATTTTACTACGCAAGCCATGTTCTGTTCAGTATTTTCTCGACTCAGGTGACAGATTCGTGCCATCATATCTTAATTTTCCATACAAAAAGTGGCCAAATTTTGACACACTTTTTTTGTAAGTGATACTCCGTCCGTATTTTTAGACGTCCATGGTCTTATATAGTTTTCTATCCATTCTACCTCAAGGTATCAGGATTGATAATTTTGTCATTTACATACATAGAAAATATTATGTGTTATTTTAGTGCAACGGTTGCAAACCTCCAAGCCAAAGTAGAAGGTCTTACCACAACAAATGCACTGATGAAAGAAGACTTGGCCATCGCTAAAAACACAATGATTCAGTTGGTTGAAGAAAATAATCAATTAAAACATGCATTGGGTAAGTTTAATTGTATTGTTCTACTTAGCAAACGTTGTGAAGGCCCATCTTTACGAATCGATTGATAATTTAATCTAGGCGCTTCATTTGTTGTCTAAAATAATTATTTAAATACTTTTATAAATTAATGAAGAAAAAAGATTTTATACAAAAGTGTAATTTAGTTCTTAAATTCTTTCCCAAGTTTATATCTGTGTTAAAATAATTGATAACAATCGCTTGTTTGACAAGTACAGTTGTTTGCTATTTGATTTGTGTAATATGTTGACATTTTATTTACAATAAAATAATTATTCAAAAACAAAAATATATTGATTTGACTTCTGGAAACATTAATATAGTAGAATAGTATGGAATAAGTGGTTAATATTGGTGCTACTAGTACTAAGAAATCAAAGAAAGAATAATTCATTAACGACCACGAATGAAAAAAACGCAAAATTGCTTTTACCTTATATGTTAATATCACGTGACATATTTCTGTGAAATAAACCTTACACAGTCATTTAAAGAAGCTTAATTGAAAACGTGACGAATGACGATAAATTTGAGGGCCAACATAAAGATATTAAGAATTACAACAATTAAAAATACTCTCATTGCACTTGGTAAATAAAGACCTAAATAAATTCAAACAAATCATAGATTACAATAAATCAGACATACCGATACATATGTTACCAAGTGTTATAACTGCATTGATAATGTTTGTTGTCAATTAAACAATTACATTACATAGTGCATTCGATAATGAACGAACGTACTATTCGATGAGTCAGTATTCGGGAGCTACCGCAGTTTGGTTTAGTCGCAATCAGTATGCGACAACAGTCGCTCGCGTTACTTCAAGTCGACAGTAAATTCGCGACAGTATACCGTTATGCACAATAGCATTAATGGGCAACACAACGGGAAAGAGTCGCCCGAACCATACATTCTGGATCAGGTCTTGTGAGTTATTTGTGACACAATAAATATAACCACGCGTTTGTCTTGTGTTTATTTACGTACGTAACTGGCACGTGTGATTATTTCACAGGTCAGGACATCACCAAAGACACTAGGATGAAAGTGACAGAATTGCAGTCTGATGAAGAGGTGAGATTTAATTTTTACGTGTTTGTATTTAATTAGGTGACATACGTGTCGGAGTACTGTCTTTAATATTATTCTGTTTATTTATAAATAGGTAATAATAAGAGCGAAATGTTGATGTTTGTTATTATAGTATGAAATTAATAATTTGAGATAGTTATAGTATATAGGTATTTATTGACACAAAAGACTTGCTATTGATCGCGCTTTACACCAAAAATAAATGTTCAATACCTAGAGAAAAAGTTCAAAAGTACCTGTACATTAGATGTAGGTATCCGTTTTATTCTTTAATTATAAATAATTGAGTCCGATATATGTGAGGTAGGAATAAATACACATAATAACTAACATTAAAGCCATGGCACTTCCATTTAAAACATACAACGAATTGATATCAGCAAAATAAAAAACATGCATCATTGTTTACTTTCCAGGAAAAGCGTAGCGTTAAAAGTACGTCATCTGACAAGTCTAAAATTGATAAGGACCACGATCCGTCGAAAGCGTTAGAGGAGGAGAAAAAGAAAAATGCTGAACTTCAAAAAGAGTTAGACTTACAGGTGACCTAACACTAATATAAAAAATCACACATATATATTAATTGTAAACAGGTATATAAAACGATTTTAATAATTTAGATGTGGTAATTACATTGTTATACGTATTATGTTACAGATTTCATTGAAAGCTGAAATGGAAGTAGCTATGAAATTATTAGAGAAAGATATACACGACAAACAAGATACAATTATATCGTTACGTAGACAACTGGACGATATTAAACTGATTAACTTAGAGATGTACAAAAAGTTGCAGGTAAGCCACAAATATTACAATTTTTGGTTGACCTTTAAGGCTTTGTTATCCTCTACCCACTAATATTTCAAATGCTTTATATAAATAACGCAAAAACCTAGCGATTACTTTCTTCATGTGACTTAAATCTCATCAATAGTATTCATATAGTCAGTCGAATTTTGCTTCCTAAAATTACACAGTGTTTGAAAAATATTTATCATTCAACAACTCTTTGACACTCCTAATAAATTTTCACTTCTTTGCTCGTGTTGAATGTGGGTCAAGACCATGATATCCGAAATGATTACGTTGGTATTATTCGCTACCTAATGCCGAAATTTATTTGAAACTGTAAACAAGGTCAATTCACTTTTTCACTCATTATGAACCGCGATAATATAGAAAATACAAACGATCTTGTATTATAAAAAATTGTCTCATTTGTTACCGAAAATATATACCTTGGCTTGAAATGAGTAATATCGAATACTATTCTGTGTTAATTAAATGCAATTATTAAATGCACTGTGGATAACATTTACAAGTTTTAACACAATTGAAGTTGTGCTCTAAATGGAAAACGTAACCAATACTCATAGTAACATATTCTTAACACAATGATCTTGCAAAGTAGAGCACTAACATTTTAGATAATGAGTGTCCAAATTTGACCTTACCTGTTCAAAATGTCTGTTACATCCATAAAACCAAGTTCACACAAACAATTGTCAGGTTAACAACAAAGCCATTGCCCCTCAAGGTTATGCATCTAGTGTGGGTGCTCCTAACGCTTCCCGCCCATGTATTAATTTTATCTTATTGCGTAATATTTAATTTGTTGATGACTTCGCATATAACGACTGTGTCTTATTTCTTTGAGTTCTATAGATGATAATTCTCACAATTAAATTGATTAATTTGCTTAATGTTTTTCCCATTACTCGATGCACTAATTTGCAGCATTTTTTAACCATAAATTATAAGAAAATGCAGTGAGAATCATCGTCTCGATTCACAAGTTATATAAATTATGTAATGCATTTCTATTAACGCTTTTTTAAACAATACGCATAATGACATAATGGTTTATAATATTTATGTATATGATACTAACGCTATGCTGTATTCATCTATGCCGCGTTTGTAACTACGAAAGGAATGCGAGGTGGAATTGACGCAGAAGGGTGAAATGGTATCCAGGCTCCAAACGAAGGCTGAACAAATTGGCAAAATACTGCACAACCTTGAGAAATATAACCACTTCCTAGGACCCGATCATGATCTCGTTAAAGCCCTAAGGTCTCCCACAACTAACGAGAGTAACATTGGGGAGAAGTTAGAGAAACTCAAAACGCAAACACAAAAGGGTGCAAAGTCAAAGGACGAGGGGCCGCCAAACAAAAAACTCAACTTACAGGAAATACCACCGTTCAGAAAAAGCCATAGTAATGACAAAACAATTGGGCCATTGGGCGAATGAATTACTTAATGTGATTGTTTACCGTTCTAGTCATTGTTGTACATATTTACACAAGGTGGTACTTCCTCTTAGGCTAAGATAATAATCAACAATTATATATTATTATTATGTATCAATTTGAATCTTAACGTTGAGGCTAATGTACTGGTCTTATAGCTCTACTCTTCTTCCTACGTTAAAGATAATGTTTGAAATTCAGTACACCACAATATTAACCTCACGAGCTCTAACAATACTAACAGTTTAAACGCTTTATAAATGTGTTATTTATGTATCCGCTTAGTACTAACACAGCATACTTGTAACATGAAAATATGACTGACTTACGTGAGTTGGCATTGTTTGTATTGAGTAAAATTGTTTTATTGGCTTTGTTTTAGGAATGTGAAAGTTCCTTGAAACATAAAACTGAGCTTATAGCCAAATTGGAAGCAAAGACTGAATCAATGGGCAGCACGATACATCAGCTCGATGAGAAGTAGGTTTCTTTATGTATTACATTTTATATGTGACATAACGGCTAGGCATGGATCGAGTGCCTCAGAAAACGCTATTAAGTAACGCTTCACGTGTCAAATCACCTAGGTGTGAGCATGCACAGCTTGCGTTCTCCATTAAAATAACGGTAACTCGTCAAATTCGCTAGATATTGGCAAACCTCCACAATGAACACGGCGAATAGCTCGAGATCGGTATATAGTTATTTTTATATGGCAACACTTTTTAATAACACCATGAGTGGTGTAAAACATGGTAATGCTACTGTTGCTTTGGCTTACTCGTTGCTGTGAAATTTATAACGCGATATGGTTGTAATTGTAAAATGTTATGTTTAAATTAGGTTAACGGAATTACGTTTAATTCATTAATATATAAATGAAGCTAATAAACCACTGTATTTAAAATTCATAAATTTATTATTTTATCTAAAATGGTATTTGTCTTATAATCTTATTCTGAAGTGATATTGTTATTTAAATCAAAAACTTATTCAATGTTGAGATGGTAGATTCACAAGATACATGTATTTAGATTAGTATGAAGTTATTTTGTATACTTTTCTAGTGATGTTCAAAGTATTATATTTGTAACGAAGGCAGTGATTTATCTGTATTAGTAATAAATTACTGATTTATTTGATCTCATTATGTGATTAGAAATTCTTGATTACTATAAATATTATTACATATATTACATTTAAAAACTATCATGTAAGCTTTAAAATTTTTGCTACATTAAATACTAGTTTACACCTTTTCTTTTTACATAGTTTTTAATAATTTTGGAGCGTAGAAATGTAATGTAATAAGCCTTATTTATAATAAAGCATATTCAGTCGCATTCTGTATTTCATTGAATAGGACACCAAACTTTGTTGGTTATGTTTTTATGTTTATTGTGTAGGTTTGCCATTATCATTTACCTAAGTGTTTTTACTCTTTTAATAAGAGTTTCGCAAAAAAAATCCTACTTATAGATTCATCACAAAAAAAAACAATAAAAAGAAGAAATATATATTCCAATCTATGTAAACCACAAATACACCCTATACATTAATATGAAACAAATAGATATAAAATCAACATATATACAGCTTTATATGGAAAATACAAGTTTCACTTTGATATTAAAAATTTCAATTAACCTTGTAGACAAATAATCTTTCATGCTAACCAAATAATTCAGCCTTTAAAATGCAATATACTAACGCCTACGTCGTCTATATATTTATAGAATTGCACGGTTTTTAATTTCTAAGCACCTTATAACCTGGCGTAGCTATTTTATTTCACTTAGCAATCAAGAAAAACAAAACCTTCATAATTTATACCATACATAATTGTAACAGAAACGCACTTATATTCCTTAATATCTTATATAATTACAATTGATTTCTTTACATTCATGAAAGTGGACAATAACAAAGTGGTTTTTACATTTCCTCAGCAACGCTGTAAATTAACTTAAATTGTTGACTTAAAGTTGATTACAAATCAACGATAAAACGAGCCTAAGTCCTTGTTATAAAACTTCGATTTGTGTATAATTTTAAAATCACTGTTCTCTGTAGATCTGTGATGGCAATATTAGGTTAATATGCGTGTTAACACAACGCAAATTGAGGATTAGGCTACTTGTAGATTACAGAACGATAAGATTACCAAGAAGAGCTTAGAGGATAGCGCTCGGTCGCTAGGACAGAAAGCGGCGACAGCGGAATCTAGGGCCGTGACTGCGGAGGGGGATCTAAGGATCGAGCGTGAATGGAGAATATCATTACAGGTAATTATTTATTTAAAATCACACATTTTCGAATAGACTGTGAGGTTTGACTAAATACGGCTTATTCATCGTTCGTCCCAGACAACAGAAGAACACTGGCAAATATAATTATTTGATTCCCACTTTTTCCTATTTTATATTACATACATTTTATCTGCACCGTCAAGAAACATTCCAACGTACATAATAATTGACTATTTCGTGTTTTTTTATGCTACAAAGTGTACAGGATGGCCTGGACGCTCGCCTGATGGTAGGTGTTACGCCTGACCATGACCTATCGGCATTGATTGAAACCAACGACTGATAAACAGTTATTATTCTCCATCAATGCCGCACTGCGCCCGGCACCCGAGACAAACAGATGTTAGGCCTCTTTTACCTGGTAATTTTACAAGCTACAGTGCCCTCATCCCGAAACACAGAAGTGCAAAACACTTCTTTTACACGGGACGATATCTGGCGCTACGGTGGTACCTACCTAGACGACTCAGTATCAAGTCTACCACCTAGTAAATTGTTATTTCCCTCCCTCATTATGACAACACATTGAGCGATCTAAAATAAAAAAACCTGTAAGCTTCAACATAAGTACCTACAGAATCAACTACTGATACCAATGGTCTTAAAAGCTACTAAGACAAGTAATAGAAATCGATTATTCAATGCAATAGCAAATTAGGTAAATCACTTAAGTTGTGCCAAAATTATATATGAGGTGATATAGGTCATGGCAGAATACTTCAGTAAATTAAACTTGTCAACAGGAATCGATGATGAGAGATCGTGACAAAATATCTATGCTGACTCAAGAAGTGGAATCTTTAAAATCAATTGGACAGGTAAAATTTTGTTATTCTACTAATAGAATTTGGACCATACCCTGCCAAGGTGGTTCAGTGTATTTTTCAAGTAGTCAGAACCTTGTTGTTCAAGTGGACCTTAAGAATAATTAAGGCTTGGGGCTGTTCACGCTTAGGAATTGGTTCAATACAAGAAATAATACGATTATTTTACTATCTGCAGAAATACCTCGCGTTGCAAGAAGAACAGCATTTGCTTAGAACACAGTACACCGAAGCACAGAAAACTTTGGAGGAAGTTGGGGCTACATTAAGTGAGAACAAACTGCAATTAGCTGAGCTGCTGGAGAAGGAGGCTCATGCGTCTGTTACCGACGAGACACCGACGTGGACGGATGATAAAGACGCTGTAGCTTGTACTGCATGCGCAAAAGAGTTTAATATTGCTAGGCGGAAAGTGAGTGAGGCTTCTATTGGTTTTCTTTTTATTACAGTCTGGTCATTATACTTTTGAGATGTCAATACTTGGCATTTCTCTCCAGGTTTACTTGCAAAGCTTTTAGGTATGGTATATTTTTCATCATTGTTTCAACCGCACATACCATTGTTAAATTAGGCCTCTCTCGATAATTCTTCTCTTTGGGGAAGGATAATTCTTCTATTTCGTGGTGTTTGGGGGGCTATATCCTAGACTTGAGTCTTGACCTAGCTTCAAATAATTACTGGACAAAGAACCCTTTTTGCAATCTTGACTGTTCAAAAAACAAGTTACTCGTGTAAACGTAAAAACATACTGAAATAGAAGGTATTTGATTATGACTACTGATTATTGAGCTACAGGATGAGATAGCTAATTACTGATCGCTAACATAAGTAACATTCCATCAGATACTTGGGCAGTTGCCAGGTCTGGTTCATTTATCAAATTACACCACGGGCAGGTAGTTAGTCGATCTTGTCTACCGCTCAAGGTGTTCCTTCTTTTCCTCCAGACAACTCAATCCACTTCTTTCCTAATCCATCCGTCAAGTCGTTGATCCTTCGCTGGAAGCGTTCTACGCTTGTCTTAACATGGTCTTGACACCAGAACTGGTCTAGTACTTGATATTAATTTATGATTTTCTCTATTTACAGCATCATTGTAGACGGTGCGGACATATATTCTGTCGAGCGTGCAGCGAAAAGACCGTGGCACTCGCCGGCAACACTAAACCAGTACGAGTCTGTGATAGCTGTTTTGCTGAAGTTCGTGTCACATAGTAAATACTTACGATTGTAGACAATTCACAAATGAAGGTATATCATAAACTTTTTGATTGCGATAGACGTCTATAACTACCTATTATAGGCAGTTTCATATGAAGGTACTCCGCTGTAATAGAACGTTCTCTCATTTGTAGTTCCATAAAAATCTTGAATGTGCCAGATTATAAATTGTTACGGTGAGCAGTGTTCTTTAATATACTCCTTGTTCTATGTATAACATATGTATAGCTGCTGACATTTATACAGCGTAATTTATTATAATCAATTGTTAATTTAGTAACGCAAAAAACAGTACCTACGTTAGTAAATTGTGATATCTAATTTGGAATTACTAATATCCTTTTACCATGGGCTGAAAACATTTGTCTCATAAGAACTGAATTCAGACAATACATTTGTTTTTAATCAAAATGGAGTCCCTATATTATTTATATGCTATGACATAAATAAGCATTACTTTTCGTAAAACTAGTTGCTTCCTCTATTTTTTTTTTCTAAGTATGAATTCACATTTACGAACATACGAAATAAATACAATGTGAATTGTCTGAAAAATAGGGGTTTTACTTAACGGAAAATCGGCGCCAAATTTACTTCAAGTGTCATAATTTCAAAGATTTATTAAAATGCTTTTATTAAAAAGCATTATTATTTATTTGATCTTACCGATTGTTAATAAAATAATAATAAAAAAGTTCGGATTCCGTATAGGGTAACTAGCGGCATCCAACGATTTTTTTCTTGATTACTTTAGCGAATTTAAAATAATTAACTCTGCGACTGATTTTATTTATTTTCACTTTATATAATTTTCCTCTCCCTTAATCCCTAAACACGCTACATGTGTGGGAACAAAATAATGATAATTCAATAAAAAATTTGCAAAACCATGTGCATGGTTCTTGTGTGGTTTAGTCACTTTTTTTTCTTATTTTCGGTCGTACCAATGTTATACGATTTTATTAGAGTAATTTTAATATTTGTTGCATTACTTAGTTATCTTTGTTAAAAGTGAACATATTAATTATTAAAATACATGAATTTTTAAATAGGTAAATTGTAAAATTTTGAAGTGTAGCTAAATGATATGTATTTATCTCCATTGTATACCTTGCATTTACATGTATTTTATGATATATATCGGTGACTTTATTTGGTAGTCTACGCTTTAATTAATTGAATGTGTTTCATGCGTTATAGAATTTCCTTATTTCGTCGAATGTTCATGGAAATTTCGATGTAATTTTTTTTGCTAGAGTGGTGCTCGAAATTTGTGTGAATTATATTATCTAATAATGAATTTAATACTTAGGGTTTATTGTAAATATTGTTTTGGTATAAGGTATTACAATTGCAAAAATAAAATAATATATCTAAAAATTATTTTAATTGCAACACTTTTATTATAATTTGACATCATTACAAACACTAAATAATTATTGTTTAAAAACAAAGGTCCCCTTTAGTTGTTTTATTTACAATGCTAACCTATTATTGGCTTAAAACAGACAAATCAACACTCATGTCTAAGTATAGTATGCGTCAAGTTGAGATGGCAATTTTCTAGTATTGTGATTTTGACATAACTTACAAGGTAGGTTTATAAATGGTATTAGGTTATATTAAATAAAATTATCTACTCGGGGCTAGGTATAGTACGCGACAATTCGAGACGGAAATATGACATAAGGCGCGGGGGAAGGTACACTCTGCACGCCGCGCGTCACCCGCGCTCGCCTTAGTATAGTACTATTATGATACTCTTATTTTTGTTGCATGAAAAAATATGTCGATAAAAACCCAATTAGTGATGTAATAACCCTAGAGAAGTATCATCTCATCTTGTCGCGAACTATTTATTTGGTTGTATCTATTAAATCGCTGACTAATTTTGCCCTGAAATTGCAAAAATCAGGACCTAAGCCATTATCCAGCTAAATAACGAAAGCGGCTCTAGTATGCCAACCCGCACGGGACTAGCATGTAAGTAGGTAACGAGCTATATTCTCTCACCTATGAGAAAGGCCTTCTTTATTTTCTGTTTCATAGCAAACAGTTAACCTATTACATGCGTCGCTAACTAAGTACTCGTTAAATTGACGTGTTTCTGACATGCTTGACTATAGCTAAATTCCTACAAATCACTAGACATTAGGTGCTCCAAAATTTGCTCCATAGCTGCAGGATTATCTTCAGGGACCTTCAACAAAAAACATCTACCATAATATTTACATATTTTAACATCACAGCAATACTGATAACACTGATTATATAAAAATACAAAATGGTAAAAAATAAATGTACAGAGTTTATACAATATTACAGTGTATCTAGGTTTTAGACTTGGAGTTATGTTTATAGTTTTGGGTCGTTCTGCCATAGTTAGGTTGTTAAAAGGTATTGCGCTCGAAGAATAAGTTAAAAATAATACAAAAACAAGTAAAGACGTGTAAAGCAACCAGTTACTTTAAAGATTAAGTACTTTCACGTTTTAAATGTTACATTTATAAATACCTAACTAAAACATTTCCTCAATAAATTATGTAGAATCGTATCTACCATCTACTTACATATGTCATTATTTAGGTGTAGGTACTATATAAATGATCACCTATAACGTTTATTGAACTTCCTGTGATGACAAAACCTACTTGTACCTACCTACTTCTTAATGGAACATGACATGTATTGTCAATTATCTTATAATAACTTACCCAATGTCCAGCGCCAAACACCCACCAAAATGTTAATCGGCTTGACTTCTTGTAGAACCCATTTCTGTACCCATTAATTTGGACTCTCTTAGCACTTTTGAACTCATCAGCGCCATGCCACTTCAATTTGTGAACCCAATTCGACGCTCCTAGATGTGGAAATAGATCTGTTTTTATTTATGGAACATATATTGGAAATTCACATTGTGCAATTTTATCCACTGTTGGGTTAAGACATTGCAGGCTAAATCACCTGATTGTCCGGAAATAAAGCTGATTTCGTGTTAAGTTTTCGTCTGATGTCACGTTAAGTCGTCCCCGGCTACAATCTTAGGACAGTAGTCGTTAACACACTAATCCGCATTGAGCCTGCGTAGTGGGTTACCTTCCAATCACTCCGTGGCTATACTGTGAGGGAAGGCCTGTTCTCTGTAGTAGAACATTATAGGCTGATGATGCTCCCAAACGGTTTCAATGTAAATTATGTCTTTGAGCTTATGATTTCATTTAATATTACCTGCCAAAGGAGTTACAACATCCAAGTTTCCGTTATATACAGCAATTTTCAGTTGTGTTCTATTCAGCAGCATTTCTACTGGAATAAAAAAATGTTTTAGTTATCTTTCGAATAACTTAAGAAAAATAAATTAGCTAATGTGCCAAACGTTCCGGCTAGGTACCTACGATCCCCGTGCAGTTCCCACAAACATTTTGTGTGCATGATGATCTCTTCGAATCGGTCTAAGTGTTTACTATCTATTATGCCTACATACTCATTTACAAAAAAGTATATGAGTATGTTACTCCTTTGTTTCCATAGCTAGGTATTTGCTTGAATTGTAACTTATTGCACAATAGCTAAATATACAGGTTTAAGTAAGGAAAGTATTACCGAAAGCATTTTAAAATTCATTTTGCAAAAAATCAAACCTTTTTATCGGCAGACTCTCACAAACTATAAGCTTTCACAACTTTTATGCGAAAGTTTACTTACAAAACTTGGTCGAAGGCACGAAAAAGCTCTGATTCAGACTTTGGAAAACTTCCTCCGATATATACGACCATTCCAGACTTTGGTTTACAATTTTTAATGTAGGCTTTACATATTTGTTGACTTTCTTCTCCAGCACATTTAACGCCTTGTACACATCAACTTGATTAATATTGTTGTAATTGATATCCATTCCTGATTCTTGGGTGGTTATTTTATACAGTACGTCATCCCATTTAGTAGCAGCTACATAATCTTTTCGATCTATATAGTCTGCTATTTTTTTTACTATAGCAAGACATTTCAGGTACGTATTTTGATCTAGAGCACCCTGAAAATTTAATGAGAACATATTTAAGTAAATCTACTTTTAAATTGCGCACAACCTTTGAATCACTTCGTAGGCGTGCACAGGTTTCCTCACGATGTTTTCCTTCACCGTTAGAGCGTCGGATAACGTTGATATAATGTCAAAAATTCTAAAGAAATCGGTACGTGGCGGGATTTGAATGCAGGTTCAAACAGGTTTCCTTCCAGATCGGAAGGTAACAGTTCACAACAATGAGCCACCGACGCTCTACAATGTACACACATTTCGTGCTCTTATACACATTTATGCATATATAGATAAATTGTTTGAGATGGAAACTTTAAGGTCTTAACCTTTACCTTTTGAGAAAACTTCATCGAGCTTAGTGCATCCTGCCACACAACACGCACTGAACCTCGGACGGAACGTCCATTAACGCTTGACCAAAATGGTGGACTGTACATATAAAAATGTGAATCTAAGTTAATTCTATAAGACTTAAGTCAATGCTGATTCTTTGCCATCTTATTCACCTTCCGCCGTTCCACACGCTCAGTGCAATCTAGAGTAATTCGGACACCTGGCCCTTTTTTAGGGTTCAACCCTTGGATCGCCTTGCCAACATTTCGCGGTGAATCCTCACTCATAACGTGAATACTTACCATGTTATACAAGAAATCCGGATGAACTAAAGTGCTCTCCTTAGGATCGACCCATCCGCTACCGATTCCAATACCTTTGAAATTCATTTTAAGACGTTTCTTCTCAATAGCCTGTAACATGTTGCCGTTAATATTACAAAACTTATCAAATTAAATTATTTTAATAACTTTATTCGTCAATACGATTATATTGACGAATCTATGTGGTTTATATCAAATAAAAAACTGTAAGTCTCTACATACCGTATGTAAATAAAATGCTAATCTTGGACAAAGTTTGCCTCCGTAACTTTGGCTGAGCAGATATGTCGGTGTTTTGCGAAATTCTTTATGCATCCGAAAGAAGGCTTTTATTGTTCTCGAAAGGTCAGTCGCTGGAAAAAATTGCGAATTGTACACTTTTAATAATATTTTTTAACAGAGTTATTAATTATGGAAGTAGTGCTATAAAATGGATGTGTACATTTATTAATTACGCCGATTGATGAATGTATAAGCTGTGAACTGCAATGGGCTTGCCATCTGTGACTATAATATTAATAACATAATGTTACAAATGTTGTATACTAATTTTAACTTCGATCACTACAGGTATACAGACAGATCTCTACAGCACTTGTAACACACAGGTATACAGCACTTGTACAGCTTCTTAACCATTTCCTACCTACTCCTCCACTCAATTCAAATTAAAAATATCTTTATTCAAAAATCTTTTACAGATACTTTTGAATCGTCAATGTTATTATTTTATTTTTATGACTTTACCACGGTTCGGAATAAGTACTCTTCGGAGTACCCGGCAAGAAACTCGATAGTGTTATTGTATAGCAGCCTTTTTTTATGAGGATTCTTTAAATCTGTAATTTGAACTGGTGAAAGGGCAATTCGGCATTTTGTGGTATTTTATTAAAGATCTCACTGCTGAGATCGACTACTACACTGGTTAGTCGTAAAACTGAGCAAACTAATGTACCTAGAGCTAAAGCAGCATCAGAAGATTTGCGTTTAGACATAGTTAGCTAGACCTAGAGAAGTTCAGACATAGCTTGCCGGATCCAAAAAAATGAATCTATACAAATAAAGTGGCAATGGTCCGGTCACCTATGTCGCAGAAGCGATGGCCGTGGGAGCATTTGAGTTCTGGACTGGAAGTCACGTCTTGGCAAGCGTTGTGTTGGGTGGCTTTCGGTCCGATGATGGTACGACTCGCGAAAGGTACTTTGGTGTAGGCTGGATTATAACAGTCAAGGATCAGGATATTTGGCCCAAAACAGGGGACAACTATTTCCAGCAGTAAACTTTTTTCATGTTATAAAGTGACTGAAATAGGTTAAAGAGAGAGGTTAGTTCTCAACATAAGCTAATTCGCAGCTGACTATTCCAATGCATCCAGGGAGGTAGGGATAGGATTGCTCCTGAGTCCATGCGTATACTAACGTCAAATCATTCTATGCTCTATAATATTTTCACCGCAAAAATCCGAACTTAAAATTGGACCTCGGATTTACAAAAGCTCTACGGCAGCATGCTGATTAGATTTTTTTCTGGTGTCTGCACGTGGGTGGTTCGGATAAGACGGAGGTAGCCCAGCGTCTGTTAAGCACATCGAGCGTTATGGAGGCATATTGTGCTCCTCTGAGTTAGAGGACAAACGAAGAGATACCAAGCGCGATGCGCTTAAAGCTCACCCACCTACTGCCATCTATTATAACTACGTATATGGGTATGTACCTATATGTCAAAGGAATCCCTGACATTCAGTGTATGTGGTCGCTACGCATTCAACGCTAAAATATAGTACAATTGTTATGCAGAGCGTTGTCTCCTGGCACAGCAAAATTTTGCTTAAAAGGAGGCTTCGTCTACTAGTTATAAGCACGTGTTTGGAAAGTAATAAAGAACTTTTTGATTTTTTGATTTTTTTTGATATTTCAGTCGTATTAAACTCATCAAAGACGTTCTTCGAAATTTCAACCAGGCGTAGCCGAATACGACCTGGATATATAGTCAAGATGTTAAGGCGCCGATATCGCTGCAGTCGATCTTCTCTAAACAACAATTAAATTTTCATCAAAAAGAAAAGTACGAAATATTTAATGTTATAAATATTTATCTTTCCAAATTATGTTTAAGTATTTCTGAATCTATAATCATAGATTTATAATAAATAAAGCAAACTTCAACTTACCCATCATTCTATCCTTCCTTACTAAAAGTGATTTATTTTCAACATAACTAAAGCCGGTGCCTACAGGATGGTCTATAAGCAACACATTTCTTCCTCTTACCTAAAAGAAGTAAAACATGTTAACCATTAAAGCACTAAAAAGGCAGTTCAATTAGGAACTGTTGTACAAGTTCTGAATATATCTTTCCAGTGTCTGCCAAAGCCATGGCTATCTTTTGAAACTAACCAATGGTTATTTAAATTTTATATCACACTAATAAGGGGATGTTAGGGGTCCTAGCATCTAACTTTTAGGATCCAAGCTAACGTCACATGCTTGTATGTATCTTCTGGCAACCCGCCTTTGACGCAGTGATAATAGTCATAAAGCTCGGTTGTACTAGACTCCTCTGAGTCATAAAAGAAAGCCTTAGACCCCTTTTGGAAACAAGTCTTTGGTAGTAATAAATTAAATGGAGCATTTTCTCGATAGAAATTAACTCCATTTTTTAAAACAAAGATTATTTTTTAAAATGCTAAGTATGTATAAATGTATCTTATATATTTGAATTGCCATAAAAAATAAACATTTGTGTTCGGAGCGTACCCGGATAAAAACAAACTTGCCCCGCCAATTATTACTTGAACTTTGGGTAAATCTTTGTTTAATCAATACAAGTAAGAAACAAGTCGCAAATATTTCGTGCGACCTTCAGTCACTGCGTCTTTATTGCTATATCTAAACGACATATTTGCGTGTTTGTTTTATTAAAGCCTCCATTTAATCGAATTTGATCAGTCATATGATTTGTTCTATATTATAAGAATATTAATTTATTATCTCTTTACACATTTTACAAATAAAATATAAATTAACCTATGTATTATGTGAGACATAGGGAAGGATCTCAACTGAGTTTGCAACGAGAAAAATCCCGGGCATCCCTTTTTCAACAACAGACTCCCCTTGCCTCTGAGATGTTCTCATAAGTTTTAGTTGCTTTACGGTTATGTTTACTTTGAAACTTTTTCGTATGATTTTTTTTCCTAATAGAAAATAATACAGAATGAAAATGAAATAGAATGAAATAAGCAGTTTCTTCATGTATTTGTTTTATACTGTGTGAATAAATGATTAAATAAATAAAAATAAATTAGGTAGGTACATAAGAAACTAAGAGTAGGTATGTAATAAATACAGTAATTTTTAAAATTATTACTTAACATAGAATAGGAGTAAGGAGCTAAGTAGGTACCTACATCCAAAGGATCAATCAATCTGCTACAATAAATACTATTATCACAATGATTGTTGAACAATAACAAATATAAGTGTTAGCTAATTTTGTGATTTACTACGGACCGTAGGCTACTAACCTGTCACGTTTGACCACTTTTAGGAAGACTGGTCAAATCTATTACTTATGCCCCTTATTTAGAATGAAGTATTTCTAAGTAATTAAAATACCTAATGTGTAGTTCATTAAATGCATATTCGTAGATAGCAGTTAGGTAACTATTAACTAAAACAATAAGACACTAACTAAGGTCTCCATCGGCAATTGTAGAGCAAGCACTTTATAAATACTTCACATGAATGTTGAAACCATTATTTAGAATTAGCGCATTATCTTATTCTTAAGTTGAAACACCTTTTTACCCGAAATGCCGCAGGAGGATTATGTTTTTCACGCGTACCTATGTATGTATGTATGTATATTTCTATGTTCCCTTCCCTGCTGCAGCCTAAACGGATTGACAGCCTATATGTATATATATATATATATATTGATTGTAAGATTCGTTTTTATAGCGCGAGTATTACGGGGTACATTTAAAGTTAAAAAATTCGAAATGGTGTATTTTGAACACTATTGTGTGGGGTATCGTTGAATTCTTACTAAAATAGTATAAATGTGTGAAAACCGTTTTTCGATACGACGCACTATGTCTACGACATATTGAGATTAAAATTGATACTTAGTATTTAACAAAATAAAAAACACAGTGCTCGGATTCTAACTCAAATGTCTGAAATAATAATTAAAACATAAACAAAAACTCGACTGCTAAAAAATAATACTGAAAAGGTGTTATTATTACGTGTCCTTATAATTTAAGCAACGCAACTGATAAAACTTTAACATCGACTCGGGTTTGCGAGAACCTGCGCCAGTTCACTTCAAAACAGAACTAATTGATCTATCACATATAAACATAAATGTGTCAGATAGATAACACTTTCAAGAAAAGAAGAGCCCTAGAGTGAAATTATTTTGAATAAGTATAGTAGAACCTGAGTGCAACGTCCGATACGTAGCACATTCTAGCCAAACAATGACGAGTAGGTAATCTGCTTTTTTAACGTCGAAAATAAGCCATATCCACGCTTAACGAAATATGACGTCAAAGTGTCCTTAAATTGTCTTTTTGTTACAAAGTAAAAGTTCCCATAAGCAATATTTATATTAATTAAAAATATAACATTACTTTTACATCCCTACATATTATAAAAATAATATAAAATATTATGTTTAATAATAATAAATATTATGTTAATTAATAAATAAATTTATTATTAACATAATATTTAAGTACAGACTACCTAATTATTATCTATTGTTTAAAGGTAAATGATATGTCGACGATCTACTTCTCTATGAAATAATTGATTAAACATACAATGCAATAAGGACGATATTGAGTTAACAATTGAAAAATGCAAAATCTGTGTCTAGCCAGCTTGATTTTACGTATAAAACTTCTGGCTGGCATCACATGAATCTCAATAACGGGAGCGTTTTCGAATATGATTCCTCTACTAAGATTTAGTGACGCTAATAACGTTTGATTCATAGCGTTACAATTATTATTCTCGTACTTACCCAAGTATGGTTCCGCGGCTTCATTTCCATATTCAATGGTCCTATCTCTGCGAAGTTGGCTATCCCAGATGCGGCTAATCCAGGCCCTCCCTGTATCCATATTATGAGAGGTTTCCTGTCGGCACCAGTTCTAGTACCATCAGCATAATACAACCAATAGAAAATAAATGCACCCGGCCTCACTTCGACATAGTTTTGCACACTGTCCCATGGTCTCTGGCTTAGGGCTTCTGTGTATGGGTTGTAACCTGATGGAGAGTTACAATCAAAAACTAGATGTTTATGATAGTAAAAGTTGCCTAATAGAGGTCATATAATTAAGTCCTAAGAAATGAACATAGCATTCCTACATATTGCACGGATAGTCAATGTTTTTGAAATAGAATAACTACTCGTACTAATTGTAACATTTGTCATGGCCAGATACGAGTACCTACTAATTAAAACCACACGAACCTAATAAACGGGCAAGTTATTTGTGCAAATAACGATACCTCAAAATATTTGTTTATATAATCAGACGACCCATTTGGTGTAATGGTTGAGATGTGGGATACTACCCCTACACCAAGGTTCCGGGTTCAATCCAGGACAGTACATACATTTGTGTGTGAACTTGTCTGTGTATTGTCTATTTTTAAGGTATATATATAATAATATATATATATATATATATATATATATATATATAGGTAAGTATGTTATCCGTTGTTTAGTACCCATACCTTCTACTTGGGGCTAGATGGCGTTATGTGAATGTCATTGGATATTTATTTATTACTACTTACTTACTTTTACTAAATACACATTTATTTTGAATCGTTAATTAAATAAAGAGTATTAATTTTCCTACATTAAACAAAAACCTGACTCAGGTTGTGGTTAAGTTTGGTACTTATACACATAGCTATCTTTTTTTATTATATGAATAAAACATTAAGTTTCTTAAAATTAAATTTTACCTAATTCACAATAAAGTTTTACATTTTACTGTCAATAGGAATAATTTTTACTCACAATTAGTATTCGATATTAAAAAACGTATAATAATATTATTACATGTACCTTCAAAGTATACACCAGCCACAGCACATCCAAAAATGGCGAGACAAACTAGCAAAAACATATTTCGCAATGAACAGACCAAAACAGCACTGAAACATCCGCTTGGCAAGTTCACACGCGCGTTTTGAGCAACTTCTGAACTTAACGGTTAAACAATTTCGCTAATACTTCCCGTGGTGATATCATTCTTAACACTAATGAATTAATGGTGTAAACGGTCGAAAAAATAAACGACCACGTGCCTAATCCAGAGCTCCGTAATGGCGTCTGTCACGCGCTCCCGATTAGTGCATTTAGTTTGGTGGATAGAGCACTATATTTATCCGCCATAGTACATCAACTACTATCGTAGATTACATCGTCTATTGCTCTAGTGTTTTGGAGTTCTATACATTGACAACCGTACCAAGACACACCAAACCGCGTAAAGCACTTTCGCAGAATGACAACCAGTCGGCACGAAAGGTTACGAGTTGGTATTCAGCAACTCCAAGGTTGCCTAAAGATATACAACGTTTACGTTGTATATCCACAATGTTATGGAAACAAAAGGTCAGGCCTATCCACCTATTAATTTGAAAATATAATCAGTTAAACAACGGAAGTATTAATAAGAGGTTTATTTAAAAAACAAGTCTACAAATGATCCAATTATGCTGTCGTCATTTAACCTTCTAGGCCTTGGGCGTCTATTTGTGAGCGTTGGTTGGGTGGGCATTTGATTATATGCTTCTATTCTTCTTCGGGTATTACCAATAGATGTAGCAGTGGGTGTAGGTCTGGCCTGAGAGAGACCGACAACGTGTCCAAGAGGACCTCCCACTAATCCAGGCCGGTACGTTTGCGGAGCCTCCAAAATATCCGACGCCTCGTGTACGGGTTTCAAGTTATCTAAAAAAAAGGCGACTATATTAAAGTTGGCTCCTTGTCAATCCAGATATAACATGTTACTTTCTCCCTGTTGAGCCAAAATAAAGACACAAATTTGTTGTTGCAAAGCCCCAAAAATTAGTTCGATTGAAAATATATAAAAATGTAGTACTTCATTAAACGGAGTACATATGTGTATCTATAAGTAGTATTTTCGGTACACTGTTTATTATAAAGAGCGGTTTTTAGGGTTCCGTAGACAAATGGCAAAAAACGGAACCCTTATAGATTCGTCAAGTCTGTCTGTCTGTCCGTCCGTCCGTCCGAATAACACAACCCCTTTTTTATCCGAAACTATAATCAAACTTTGAAAGTGTATGTATTCTGTGAACCGCTATTAGGTTTTGACAAGAAACTTGAAAATAAAAATTTATGTTTTGAGGTTCCCCATATATTAAACTGAAACTCAAAATTTTTTTTTCATCAAACCCCCCCGTATGGTATCAATGTGTAGAGCTTGAAAAATGATATTGAGGTTTCTAATATTATTTTTTTATAAATTGAATAGTTTGCGCGAGAGACACTTCCAAAGTTGAAGAAATTGTGTGCCCTTTTAAACTTTTAAAATTTCACACTTCAGTTAAATTTTTCTTAAAGACGAAAGGATTTTTGTAAGCAGCCAGTATTTCTAACGCCTGCTTAACCTTATAACCTGTGCAGCAGCTATAAAACCTAAATTTAAGGATGAAACGTGAGAGTGAGATTCCACGCAGATATCCTTACACATACTAGTTTCTCTCAATTTAAATGATCTCTAAAAATTAAACATAGGGCTCACCGAATTTAATATTTCACAAACTAACTATTTCAATTATACCAAATACTGATATGACTTAGCACGTTCCACCGAAACATTCCAGTTAGGTATTTAATTAGTTGAGGCATTAGCCTTATTTGCCCTAATATGAGTAATGGCAAATAAATTACGACACTAATAGTAAGTTATTAACAAACTCAAATTAGTATTTCTTGCTTTTTTCTATTTTTCTGAATTCATACCTATCTATCAAAAATTCGTGTTCTGGGTTTTTCGAATTACAAATAATACGTAGAGATATTTTGGATCCAAACCGACTGCGCGTCAAACCAATTTTTTTATTTGTATAATACTCTGCATGATTCTTCAATATGACGTGGGCTAAGTTGCCATATTTGATTAGCAAACAACTTTATACGATAAAAAAGAGGAACAAGCTAAAATTTTGTTAGAATTATTTACTAAATAAAGATACAAAATACTTTCTTGTTATGTAGTAACGGATAATTGATATACGAACCTGATGGTACTTGATTTAACGGCGGTCTATATTGGTTCTGGCTGAAATAACCTCCAGACCAATATGGAGGTCTTTGAGGTGGATACGTCGGTGCCAATGGTTTAGTCGGTGTGGAAACTGTCGTGACTTGTGTCTGAGAAGGTTTATACGGAGGCAACTGCTGTGGCCTTTGGAACAAACCACCGAAAAAGAAACGGTTCTCGTTGCGCCCTCTTCGTCTCTGGCTTCGGGTTACTGTAACAATAATAAACGCTAGTCGACGTACGAGTAATGAAATTCACTGTGATTGTACTCGTTATAGGTATGAACTCTGAGGTAAAAGAACGTGAGCATTGGGATCTTTTTTGATTGAGTTCACTCTAAATATTATAATAATCCAAAATCGGAATATCTGTATCATCAGCCGTATAAATTATCACCTTATTTCTAAGAGACAATTTGCTACGAGTGTACAAGAGATTTTGCAATAGGCGTACTGTCTTATTGTGGGCTCCAAAGTTGCGACCAGTATCTATAACTACACCTAAGTAACTGGTATTTTTCCCTAGAGATAGAATTCCCGAATATTTTAATCGGGGACCACCTGACATCGCGAGCCGACCCTCTGGAAGAGGACCGCCACGCACTTTTGTCGGGATTGACTTCAATTCTCCATTGGGCCTGGTTTATCCAAAGACGTAAGATTACAATGTGACTTAACTTTACCTTTTTATTATTTTACTCGCAGTATAGTCTTGAAAAGTAAACCATGACTAATGTTGGCACCTACCAGAACTGAGATCATTTTCATCGTAATCATCTATATCACCGCAATCGTCGGGTTCGTCCGGCTGAGGAGTTTCCTGCAGCGGATGCTGTGAAGAGCCCGCCTGATAATGGGAGGGTGTAAGGAGATCGTAGTACGCTGCGAAAGTTCGTCCATAAGCCTCGAGCCTTCGGTGAGGGCTATTTTGTTGGTAGGACATAGTGATGGCCGCACTGTGATCGTTGTGTGAGGTGTTACTAACAAAAGTACCTGTAATACATATAATTATTAATTCACTATTCCAATACTTTTTCAAGTTGCTACAGTAATGGATACATCCAGTAGTTATAATGCCTGTCATCTCTTCAACCTGGAACCCAGATTTTTACTATAATGACTTAAATAAATTCCAAACCAAGTTAAATAGGTATAAGATATAAATGTTTCAAGATCAAAATCAGCATTATCAAAATATAAAGTGCACTAAAAACGAAAACAATTCAGTACATAATATAATAATATCACACTTCACTGTGTGCAAGCAATCAGCTTCAGATTTCAGATAAAATAGGTACAAACACCCTTTTGCGCAGGTGAAAAAATTTGGCATATCATTGAATCACTTAGGTCTGTAAATAAATGTGCCGGAATGAAATGAATTTGTAAAGGTTTAGAATTGTATTACGATTTTCAATACATTTACTTACTTAAATGTATTGAAAATTAGGTATTCGTTAGGAATAGAATATTTGTTACGGCAATAAACAAATACCTACCAGTGGTATTAGTTTTTTTGTATGAACGAAATAAATCTAATAAATACTCGTAGATATGATTAATGTGCATATAATCATAAATACATTCATACAGTCTACTGCTCCATTACACATACCTAGTTCGAACCCACTACACATAAAATCTTTAATGACTACTAATGTAAAGTTCATCAAAATTTCAATAACTTAAATGAATTTAATAATAAATGAAATGGTACGCGGATAAGGACAAATGTGATAGCACTTAAACTTAATATGGTGCTGCGTGAGTTAACTTTTACTTACCAGTGTGAAAATAAACACCCAACTTTTGTTCATATTTCCTATGTTTATTGACAACTATACTTCCACTGAAAGTGTACACTGCGAAGTCCTGTCGGCATCTGATTCTGGTTCCTTATTGTTGCCGCTACTCGACGCACCCACACCACGCGGACCTTCTTGCCCAACGAGTGTGCGTAGGTACCATATTTTTTGACCCCCCAAAGATATAACAAGGAGGTCATCTTACGCATCTCTTTTGTGGTTGATGCACATATATTATGGAGTGATAGCTGTTTTACCTTACCCAGGTAATCACATACTTACTTAATTAAATTAATAAAACGATGGCTAAGTGATGCACAGGCGTTGGTTAAAAAGTAAAAAAGCTACATGAAGTACAAAGTATAGCCCAAATTGAAGCAAGTAGCTTATACTATCGGTACTGAACAACGGATAAACATACTTTTTATGTTTTTGTAATACATAGGTACAACATAAAAGTACGTTACATAAATAAAATTCTCTTGGTAGTATAATACGTAGGTACCACTTTAATTTGTGGTGGTACTCATGTACAAAAATGCTTACACTGCGCGGGAAACAAACCCGGATCCCTTGATGTAGGATTTAAGCACTTAATTCAATTCTAGGCACTAGATCTGTGACACTAGTAACCTAAGTGCACTATTGCATACTTATTACGTTATAATCGTATCCTGTCACAGTCTATGAACAATAGGTTCTTAAAACGTGTGACTAATTTCTCAGCTTTAATTGCACTAGCAGACATACCTTACTCATTCAAATATAGGTTGGGGTTGGAAGCACTCGAATAATCTGTGATTCCATGTCACTTTCCCAGGGTTCTTATGACTGTTTGGTGGCAGCTCGTTAAAAGAACACAATATTTCATTTAATAAGTGTGGACGGGTTCTTTTTTTCAGATGTAGCTATTTTCAGCTGTTGGCCGCAGATGACTAAGCAGCTTCACCAAGCAAGTAGCGAGTTGGGATAGTACCTAGCTCTCAGCTTAAATATCGAAAAAGCGGTTAAAATAACAAAGATCGTTCTTAAAACATTCTCAGGCTCTTAGGATTTTAAATAACTTATTACGAGTATAAGCTTATCCGGACTGACATCCCGATCAAAGTTATAGTAAGGATAGATAGAAATAACAACAATAAGTGATAGACAACAGACATTGTAACAACACAGTCCCCACTAGTCTAAATAGTCGGCAGTAGTCTCGATACTGAGTCGTCTAGGTGCCACTGCAGTGCCAGATAGCGTGCCGTAAAATAGATGTGTTTGCACTCTTTCGGGATGAGGTCACTTTGACTAGTAAAATAACTGGGTATAAAAGACCTAACATCTGTTATCTCACCCTTGTATTATTCCAATATTTACCTATTAAATACATTATAATGACCCATAGTTTTAATTAAACTTAAAATGTCACTTTCACCCTTCAGACCACCCTGGAAAGCTACCAGACTAATAATGGCGTTCCGGGGCTGCTGAAATAGGTATGGTCTTGCTGAAGTTCTCATTGGCTCTTAAGTAAATCATCTTCGATCAAACAGGCACAGGTCCTAATTTATCACCTGCCTACACACCAAGCTTATATGGAAATTTGTATAAGTAAAAACGTTGCTTGAATCATCCTGCTTTCATAACGCGAGAACGTAACATTCTCACAATAAATCCTTATTGGTCTTGTAGGTCATTTGACCCAAAAGACGTCGTTAACTAATACTCGCCAAATTAATATTAATGTTACAAACAGTTATAAGTTATAACTGTACATATAAATTATTGTAGTGTCTGTTGTAATATTGAAATAACCGTTTTTGACTACATGCATATGAAAACGGAAAGGTATACCTGCATTCACCAAAACGACATTCAAAAATTTTATCTGTCTGTCCGTTTGTTTCAGGTAATCTTTGAAAAGGTGGATTGGTGGACCGATTTTGACGGTACTTTTTATGTCAGGTTGTTGTGTAATAAGGAAAAGCTCAGGCTACTTTAATTTTAGAAAAAATACTTTTTGCGAGCTATGCTTGGGGTCTCTCTTAGAGATAAGATCAGAAATGATTTAAACGTAAGATAACTAAAGTTACCGATAAAGCCCGCCGGATCAGCAAGTTGAAATCTCCAGAGCCATGCATAGCACAACCTCAACCTTTTATATATGTTGTAATGGGGAATTTCAACGGCATAGTGGGAGTACAAGAACACGACGGATTGAAAAACGGACCTCACGGATTGGGGCGCAGACAGGAATCACAGGGGCAGATGCTAGTCTCTTCCTTGAAATGGTGGGGCTCTTCTTGATAAAACTCTCTTAAAGAATTATAGACCGATAGCGCATCTGAGCATAGTCAATAAGTTATTTTCCAGTGTTATGAACCTGTGACAAAGTTGGTCGTTAGCATATGATTTGTCAGGATAAATCCATTTATTGCGATTATTCAAATTTATTCCATTAATATCCACAAGTCAAAAATAACAATCTGATGATTATGCTATGGATTTTGCGTTATCTTTAACTTTACTTATACCAGTAGGTACTATGCCAAACTTGTCGCCAAACTTGTGCCCTGCCCTCATATAAAATACATACAGAAAGACTGTGGAATAAAAACTAAAGGTGATAGATAATTATCTACTGTAGAAGTAAGTAAAAAAATTGGAAAAATTCATAAAGTTTTTTTTTATATGTGTAATCTAATGAACAAACATTTTGCACTTTTTTCTGACGATATTATACTAATTTCGCATATAATATTATGATTACGCGGACTGCAGCTGATGCAGAGGCAGACTTCATAAAATTCTGCGAAGCGATGGGATGTACCCTTTCACATTATGTAGGTTTAGCTATCTGGGTTGAAACCCGCCAACCAAGACTAAAATAATGGTTTGATATTTACCATATTACCATTACCATAAACAGAATTAGGTTTAGGTTCATTGTTTAATATATATTATTTTCCTCAGATATTATATCTCTAGCTCCATCTTGGCTGTAAAAAGTAATGCCATAATCTACTACAAAATTGGTAAAAAAGTATAATGTCAATGTTTTCCTAAAGTCTTTCAAATAGTTTCATCGATTTTATTCGCTATTTTTCAATGTTTTGTCCTATTTTTGAATGAGCATGGCAAAGCAACAGGGAAAGTGTATTTAGGATACGAAGATGAACTTATTGGAGATAAGCAGCAAACGCTTTTGCATTACACAGTCAATAAAATAGGTGGTTTACCTGTAAGTAATACTACTAAACTCCCAATAATAAATACGAAAAACGTGGTTAACGAAAGCATGTTTGATATTATTAATGTTTTTTTTTCAGGACTGGCCACCTTTGGAGAACCTACAGTATTCAACCAAGTGCCCTTTGTGTGGTTTGCATAGGCTATTGATCGTGCAGTGCTATGCTCCTCTCGAAAATTCACCTTATCACCGTACTTTATTCGTTTTTGCATGCATAAGTCCTAATTGTTGGGTACAATCTGAAAGGTATATATTTTAAATAACAGCAATAAAATTGGCAAATGAATATATTCTATTAATGATTTTATTGTCTTCAGCTGGGTGTGTGTAAGAAGTCAAATACAGATAGTATATAACTTCCCAGTCAGCACCATAGTAGCAATTCCGAATCTGATAGCAATCTAACATGGTGTAATGGTGCAGATGAATGGGATGAAAATGATAATGGTGATTCAGCCAATGGAAATATTATGAATGTTGACAATGCTCCGAGTCCAAATAATGCTCTACAGAGGTATATTTATAAAATATTTTTATCTACATATTTTTTAATTCTATTATGAATAATAAGTAAGTCGGTCAATCTACACTGAGCCTGCGTGGGCAATTAAGGCCCATAAACCCTATATGGGTAAGGTCATGCCCCATGGTGGGAACTTTTAATGAGCTAATTATGAACATTTAAAAAATAGTGAATAACCTTTTACTTGGTAAGCTTGCTTCATTTTGTATTACATCTTTTCCACCAGAATAGACTGTATTCAATAGTAAGCCTAGTTGGCTATACAATGGACCCCTGGTAGTGTGAAAACATTTTGCAGGCAGTGTCAGACTATAATTTTTCAGATTATAAGGTACACCCTCACACCACCTGTAACTGAATTTATTTACTACTATTAAGAGTACCTTGTAATCGACCAATTTCAGATCCAATGATAAGATCTTCATTCTTATTATATATTAAATGAACTCTAAAGTACAAATCATACTTCATTATGTATCCCAAATTTAGTACATGAATCATACACAATAGATTTTTTTATTATACAATAATGTCATTAATTAAATGCTGTTTACAAAAATGGAATACTAAATAACAGACCATGTCAGTTTATAATGGGATGGATTTCCGGGGTCCACAGTATTTAAAACAAACAAAATAAAATATTTGTCAATTATAAATTTCTTTTAGGTTCAGTGCAGTTAATGAAATGGAATTTAGCTAAGCATGCATATAGCCATAAATGTAGAAGGAATTTGGACTTGTGCTTCTTTCATTGTAATTAGGTTAATTGTAGAAATTTACATTTCATTCTCTGTTATTTTTAGGAACTCTGATGAAGATGAGGAGAGTTCATTAGAACTGGAAACTGTTGAGCAAGCTCTTGGCAACCTGCAGGTGTTTGATGCTCATAATGCTAACATGTCTCCAGTTCAGGGTAAATAGTTTTTTAAAAACATGTTTTAAACATTTTGGACAAATACGGTCAATGACTTGCGGTGAATACTCTCACCACAAAAAAATAGGTTCTAACACATATCACGATAAATTCGTCAGCAGTTATGGTATAGTATTCATTTTTTTGCACTTTTAAAGAAAATCCTTCATTTCTTGATTGACTTGATTTCATTTCTTATTATACTTTATTACTTGGTTTAACCCTTTAAACCTCACAGTCAGATACAATGGAACAGAAACAATAGTTTTATAAATAAATAAATATCGACATTCACATAGCGCCATCTAGCCCCAAGTTAAGTGTGAAGCCTGTAGTATGGGTACTAAACAAAAGATAAACATACTTATACATATTTTTTTGTAAATACAGGCAGTCCTCGACTTACGTCGTTTCAAGTTACGTCGAACAATGTTTTGATACTATTCCTCAAACATACGTCATTTGTTTTGATTTCTGGCATAGGAGAATTCACTTGTCGCAAGGTCAATGTCTAAGGCTCCTAATTTTGAGAGCAGTTTTAATGTTAATAACAAAATTTGTGCAGCCTATCAGTGTTACCAATTTGATTACATATTACATTGAATTGAATTTAATTGATAGTTTTATAATAATTATTTAAATTAATAACACACAAATACCAAAAAACATACATTTAAGAACTTACTTTTGGTAATTAAATATTATCCTTTGTTATAAATGCAGTTTTATCTTTAAATTTAGAGTCCGTATGGATCCTAACCCTTGAGTTTTACATGTAAACATATAAAAAAATATGTCTCGACTTTCGGAAACCTAACATGCCATAAGTACGAGGACTGCCTTTACATACATATTATACATAGAAAACACCCAGACCAATACTAACAGACATGTTCATGCACACAAATGTTTGTACTGCCTGGAAGCGAACCTGGATCCCATGGTGTAAGAGGCGATATCTCGACCAATTACACCACATGGGTCGTCAAATATTATTGTTATATTTGTTTTCCTATACATATCTAAATTTCAAAATTTACACAGGTGCAATGGGTGCTGTAGGAGTTCCAGTAGCTGCAGCAGAACTTGAAGGCGGTGATGAGCCAGGTCTTGTAACAGTGGATACCCCAATTGTGCCTACAAATGATGTTGAGGCACTTCTTCATCAAGTAAGTTATAATTATTATTTTAAATATTTGAGCATTAGACCTCTAACATTTAAGTTCTCATCAAACAAATTGTTGTATGTTATTTAAGTCAACTAAGACTCTCTTCAAGTAAGAGGTGCATTCCTTTAAAATAACGATTGATGGGTATATTAGCGACTTCACAGTAAGTTACTGGTTTAAAACTCTGATTCATCTTTATAAAGGATTATTTATTAAACCAGTAATTTTTTACTATGTCTTAATTTAATATTTAAAATACATTGCAATAAAACTTACCATGTAAATTTTGATACAACAATGAACAAATAAAAATGAAAATGAAATGAAACATGTTGCTACTTATACACCAAGAATAAATGCATTTATTTATTTCATACACTAACATTCATGGATATAAAATTAAAAAAAAATATCACTACAACAGAGATTTGTATCAGTATGCAATTGACCATCGATAACAGGTATAAGATAAATAAATTTAAAACTAAAAATTATTAAAATTAATCAACCTATTGCTGTGTGTGCTGTGTAGGGTTGCCACTTTTTTTAGGATGAAAAAGTATTTTTTCATTTTGTTAGGTCAAATAAAGTACACAGCATAAAATAAGAGTACTTATTTATTTATTCTTAAAAACATATTTTTGGTTGCTTTTTGCAACTTTTAGCAAATATTTATCTTTTTGAAAAACACTTAACACATCTTTGCACTCATGGTTCAAATTAAAATATATAATTAACTCATTTTTAATTAAGTTTAGGGAAGCTCGATTTCTTTCATCTCTCCACTTTACATTCATAAGAGAGAAGACCCTCTCAGTGAAGGCTGAGGTAGTCGGCACAGACAAAATATATGAGATGAATTTGAATATTTGGAAAATCTTCACTTTTATTGAATATGTATTGCCACTTCTGAGCCGTTGATAAATCTGCAAATTCTTTATTAATCTGCATTACATTTTCATATGTTTCATTCAGAAGTATAGTTTCTGAATATAAATCGTCCATAACTATACCAAGTTTTCTTGAATATTTAATGATGCAATACTATTTTCAAAATGTTCAAATGCGATAGGCGACTTTAAATTGAAGCAACTAGGGAAAACAAAGATTTTCATTTGAAAAATTAAACCATTTCTCCAAATAGCATAAAGCTTTGTCAATGAATAATTTAAAGTTTTTATAAATCTTATCTTTTAATTCAAGTGAAGATTCTTCAACCTGCTTTAGCAGTTTTTTTGTTTCATATCCAAAGAAGCAATCTTCCTTTCTTTTTGTTAATTCTTTTTTGAGCATACTCATTATGTTGTAAACATCCAATATTGTTATACTGTTGCCTTCTAGGCATTTGACAGTTTTGTTAAATAAGTTTAATATATGACTGCAGAAATGCAAATAAATTTCAATCAAATCATAATTAACATCACTATTCAATAAAAGTAAATTTTGCAAAATCATAGGGCAATCTTCTCCTAAACTCAAAAAGTAATTCTATTATTGGTTTCCAGTTTAGAAGTATAGTGTCTATGCAAGGTAAAAGACTTAACCATCGGGTTCCTACATGGCGTTTCAGCTCATGGAAATCTCCATCCACTTTTTCAACAAATTTTTTTAGATTTTCTCTTCTGACAGCTGAATGTGAAAAGTGACTATAAACTTTCAGAATTACATTTTCAATATCATATGATAAAAAACTCATTGAGTGTCTCATGCAGTTATGTACTATGTGTGCATGGCAATTTCCTTTTATCAAATCAGGAATCAACTCTTTCATGTTGGTAAACAAAGAATGGTGTGCACCAAAATTTGAATTGGTGTTGTCTGCACTTAGCCCTGATATCTTATTAAAGGATAATTGATGCAATGCAATTGACTCCTGTATAGCTTGAAACATACAATCAGCAGATTCATTGCTATTTTCATAAAAATCTATTAATTTGTTTTCAATGCCATTTTTGGCTGTAAAATATTGTATCACTAATGGAAACAGTTTTATATTTTTTTTGTTAGAAGCATCTGTTTGTAAGCAGTAATACAAATTATCTGTGTTGATAACATCTATCACATTTTGTAAAGAATATGGACCAGCACCTCTGAAACTAGTGCTTCCATTTTTTGTTCTAGCTAGACGAATTGCAGTAGCTGTAGAAGAATCAGCATAAATAATTTTATTCAATTTTACAGTACAATCCATGCTATTGTAGGATAAATTATTTATGTGTGATATGTTAGGGCTAAACTCAGATGCAACAATATTTTCTTTATCACTGTATTGAGAAGATGTGGAAGCAGAAGAAGTGTCAAGAAATTTTCAAGTATACCAGATGTTCTCTCTCATTTCTACTTTTGATTTGTGTTGTTTAGTTTGCAGGTGTGTTAATCTGAAAATAATAAGAATAAACCCGTCACCTTACCCATCACCTCACCTCAGTCACCATAAATAATAATAATGTTTTCAAGTTATTGGGAAATTTCCGCATAATTATTTTATTCAATAATCACACACTTCACACACACACACATAAAACATACAGAAAAAATTACTTGTCCTATTCGCTGAGGCAACAGTAAATGTAACTCCACATAATTTGCATTTCCATTATATTCATTTCGTGGATCATTAATTAACCAATCGCCATGTTCGATTTCCACTGACTTTTATACTTCTGCAATTCGTTTATTTTTCTGTTTTTGCCGGATCATGTTTTTTCACATATTTTTTCGGTGTAGTATATTCACTATCTATTTGGTCCTTTTCACTATCCAAATTACGTTTTGCAGGTGTATGTGGAATATTCTTATCCATAATGTAATTAATGTACTACACATAACACTACAGCATTAAAAGTATAAAACTTTGAATATAAAATAGACTTTCTGCATAACAAACAAAAAATTGTGACAATGATGAATGAATGATTTGACATTGACATTTGAGGTTAGGTAGTTAAGTTGCGTTCAGAAATTGTAAGAACGCGCCATCGATTCAGCACCCATACATAAATAGATAGATTTCGTTAAAAAAATAATAGAATAAACTTCAAACTCTCAGAAGAAATGAAATCATGCGAAATAAAGTATTTTCGTGTACTTTATTGTTCTCATAAAGTATAGAGTACAATTATCTAAAATAACGTAAAATACTTTATATTAAAGTACGGTGTGGAAGCCTAGTGCTGTGGTTTACATACATACTATAATGTAATACCTATAATGTTTCAGACTGCTGAATTGCTCCTGATTTGAGAATGCGGTTGGCATGCGGACCGCTGCAATTTGTTCCAAAGTTTGTGTATGTTGAAGAAGAGTGTAAGAAGTCCCTGAACACGAAGACAAAGTTAGTGAACTACTAGTAGATACAACAGGGAAAATGGTGAGTTGAATATTTTTCAGAAATCACTTGATATTTTCCATAAGAATATTGTTATTTATCTTTATACAGTGCATGTATTCATATATAAGGTTGTTGTGAAATTTTGAAAACCATTGCTAGACAACAGCGGCAAGCACATTAATGAAGAAAAAAACAGTGTTTTACCAGAATATTGAAATAATTTGTTACAAAAACAGTCCTTAATTTTCATTCATTCCATTTGTGTTGCGTGATTTCTTTAAGAAATCAATGTACCTCTATTTAATGTTACAGAGATGATTCTTACGGTGGGGGTGAAAGAGGGCCGGTGCTGGTGTGGTGACGACGAGCAACGAGGAGCCGCGCCGTTACACGGAGACAGGCTATTCCATGCCTTCCTTACCCGACTTCGGACCAACCAGGACAAATTTTGAGGTGATTATACTTCTTCTGCTTTGGGTGTAACTATGCGTGTTTTCCACGATTCTGTCAATGTCACGGTTTGTAGCTGTTACACGGCATGAGTTTTTAATTAGGGTTCCGTACCCAAATGGCAAAAACCGGAACCCTTATATCTATAAGGGTTCCGGTTTTTCTACGAATCTACTTCAAGTCTGTCTTTCTCTCTGTCTGTCTGTCCGTCCGTCCGTAACTATAAACACTACACTATTGAAACCTTTTTAAGTATATGTATTATGTGAACCGCTATTAGGTTTTGATAAGAAACTTAACAAAAAATTACACATAAATAAAACATTTTAAGATAAGATGAGATAAAAATTCTTTATTGCACATAAAAAAAAACATACAACACAAAATGAAACAACAAAAAACGAGTACAATGTAGGCGGCCTTATTGGTAGCAATTTCTTCCAAGCAACCTTTGGGTGAAAGAAATATGATTTTAGGTAAGTGGGCTAGTGCAAGAACTTAATCTAAATGCAAAGTTATAATAGTACATAAACTAAATACATATAACTACATAAATAATTATAAAATAAACTAATACATAATGTATAAAATTAAAAAAAAATACATAAACTAATGGAAGATAGGATACCTCATACAAACTACAATCAGAATTACATAAAGGAAAAGACAGCATACTGCATAGGAATAAGGGTGAAAGAAAACTAAGATCCCAAGTATTTATTGCAAGTAAAGTTTTTTTACTCGGCTCTTAAAAGTCTTAAGAGACGGCGCACGACGAATGTCCTCGGGCAAGGCAATCCACAGCTTGATCGCTCGCACTGTGAAAGATTTTCCGTAAAAGTCAGTCTTATGAGACCGCAGGTCAAGCGTCAATCTAGAGCTGGCACGCAATTCCCGGGCTAAGGTTGCAAGTAGTTTTTTAGGTTTAGTTTAAAGATTTGAACCACTATTTTCATCTTAAGCTGTAGTAAATGCCTAAGTAAATAACAAATACTTTATTTTATGTTACTTGCTGCTCCGGAACCTTCCACGGGCGATTCCGACTCGCGCTTGGCCATTTTTTTTTACTTTTATCACTTATTTTTAAACTTAGGCTAAGCGACATTATTACCTGAAACAAAGGAGACGGGATTCATATATCACAATTTTTACATCATATTACAAAAGTTGGAATATATAATAAAGATACTTTAATAATTATCGGTAATTATAAGTCTACTTGAACCTTTGTTTTATGCCGTTTTGGTACATTTTTCTATCTGGGTAATCATACTCTACATTTTGTTTGACAGCTCACGCGTGGCCGTGCATCGCATGAGCTGAGCGCTTTTTAGGCTATATTTTACTGGGGAGAATATCTTATACCGCGGGGAACAGCTAGTTTAAAATTAGAAACACACGTACCTATGCCGTTTGCTTACCTGAAAGGAAAAATTCAAAACACTATTAATCAAACTTTTCTGACTAACATTTATTTTTCATAAAAATACCTTATATATTTAACATACCGATACGAAAGCTCAGCAAAAGTCAACTATATAAATATATCGAACTGCAAATCCAATCAAACAAGATATCGAATGTAATATTTCCTTTTTGTTAAAGGTACTCCCGCGATGAGCCACCATTGCTAGGAGCCCCGCTACCGAGCTCCGTAAGTAGCCTGAGACGCCTCGGCACCGGTATCCTGCACCCGATGTGGTTCCAGAATGATCTGCGAACTTCAGCTTGTTCCAGAGTTTGCTGAGACTCTGCGAATTTTCCCCTAACTTAAAACTTTCGCATCTTCATTTCCTCTCTGTACTCATATTTACATGCTCACAAAGTTGCTGGCAATCTACCGACACTCTAGTCAAGGAAGTGGTAGTTTTCCAGCCAGAAGTGGTCTGAACCAATCGCAATAGTTTTACATTATCTAGTAGGTTTTATGTAAATTGCAATACTAAAATTAGTGCCACATCATAGAGCTAATGTTCTTAGTATATTATTCGTTTATTGTTATATTATTCAATTGAGTGTTTAAAAATATGAAATTTTTAAAATTTCAATGTGTTTTAAGTGTAAGCGTAATTGCGTCTGTGATCTAATTTTCCATAGGATATAAATCAACTAAATATTGTATTGTAATTCTTATGGCTTTCCTGTATTAGCAGCAAAATCTGTATTGATATGGAATTGATAGATTTTGGTAGATACTTATTTCCTACCTTAGAGTAGAGTTGGTTTCCTAATAAATTTATTTTGCTATAGATTATAATAACATTGAAATCTAGTGTTCACATAAAAGGTTGCCATCCATTTGATCTGTTATATCAAAAAGCTAGTGTTGTTGCTGTTGTCAATGTACATCAATATTTAGAAGTAAATGTTTCAAAGTAACGTATGTCTGTCCATGAAATTTTATTAACCATTTTACGTATTACTTTAGAACTACAATTTACCCCTTAATAATATGAGATTTATGACTTATCAATAATGAAAAGTGTAATATATGTTCAATTTACTATTCAGTAATAATGTATACTCTGACCAACCATTTCTATGTTTCAGTTTGCGATTATTGGAAAAGTGACGTTCTTGCAATTTACTATTCGATTTAAAAAAATCGAACACTTTGAATCAATTTTATGCATACATACAAATATTATTGTATTAAAACATATTATTATTTTTAATTATTCATATTATGCCAATTGCTACTTAGTTGTAATATAATGAAGTGAGTATTGGTATGCATGTGATTTTACAGGAGTAATTGTGCATAACTCTTCATTTAACTTGACGTAGGTGTTCGTCATTAACTAACATATTAAATTAAATTCAAGTAACGCGTCATATTTACAATCGAATGAATCTGTCGAAAAGACAATGACAAAAATGTAATAATAATCGATACAAAGATAATTTTTATTTTTTTTGATGTCTGTGTCTAATCTATTATTACGCACTTCACTAAAGTGGGCATCACCGTCAAAAAAGACACTATACTGTAGTCTATTAATGCCAAGTTTAAAATCAGTGTCAAAAAGAAAATAATTGTTGGTCAGAGTACAAGAGACGAGCATGCTCTTCAAACATCATACTTTAGTATACTAATTGAGTAGGTATTCGATAATATGCTATTCTCCGCCAGAAATAATAAATCGTCTTGGAGTGCATGATATACATCAAGTATTCATTATGTTAAATACATTAAGTGAACGTTCCATGTGAAAATATTTATGCTGTAGTAGATACCTCGTAAAATACCTTTAAAACATTGTGATTCGTAGTAAAGTAATAATATATTCTAAGGAGACTTCATTTACGTTTTTTATTTCGCTATCAACCAAGTAAACACTCGTTTCAGGTGGACTAGACCACGTAACATAATGAAAGCATCTTTTATACTTCGAGAATAGAACGTAGAGAATCGGGGGGAGGGGAGGGAGTGTCAAAGCGGGGCCATTCCCCGGGCGGCATGTTAACCATCATTGCCCAAAGAATAATATTATTAGTACAAGTAAACAAGGCATAGTTCAAAATAGGGCCCTCAGGATCTCAGCACGCAGGCCGTGCTGCGCGATCTGCGATTCCGGCGGCAAATTGACGATTCAAAAGTATCTGTAAAATATTTATTGAATAAAGATATTTGAGTTTGAGTTCATTTACGATGGGCTTATGTAGACTATGTCCAAATGTCAATCAATTAGTGGACTTATTTTATAAAGTACTTTCCTCGTTACGAAAAGAATATAATTTACTCTGCTTCTTCTATTTTTCTGTTAGTGACAAATAGTTCGCATACTTATCAACTTTTAACTTTCTATCTTGAAACTGCTAAATACCCAAATTTTTTCCACTCTTTTAACCGCAATGTCGTCTATATATGACAATATTGCGTGCCTTGTGTAAATAATTCCTCCTCTTTCAATGCGGGGTCGAATTCTCAAAAAAACATAGATTTAGATTTGAATTAACACAAAATTTATACGTCTTTTCATGTTTTGAGCTGCCTACTTGAAAACTCCAATAAATCCAGTATCAATTTCCAAGATGAATTATACTGAAGATTCAGTTAGTTGGCCGAATGTGCAACCCAGTTTAATAAATAGAATAAAATCTCTTGTGCAATGCTTCCTTGAACTCGCCATACACGAAAAATGTGTTCCGAATTCGTGATATGCTCACAAAAAATTGAAAAAGTGTTCGAATGCAGAGACAGCACAATATTTGACACATTCACCTAAACAAGAGTTCAAACTGTATTCTCTTCGGCAGTTCGTTTGAGGCACGATGGCGTATCTACCTTTATTTATACATAATATCATTGTCTAGGATTATATATATATAGATATATATATATATATAATATATATATATATTATATATATATATATATTATATATATAATATATATTTTTTATAACTTTGATAACTTAAGTGACGTCATGACAGTAGATTCATATTAAGAAATCCGTTCATTTCAAGTTTTTTTTAATTCCCAATTATTTAAAAAACAACATTTATATAAACCCCTTATTTATCATTTTATAAAAATCATAATTATTACATTTAGTACATGTGCTATTTATTATACTTTTTCAATAGGATGTTTAAGCCATGTTTAAGCCAACCTGAATTAATAAACTTCAAAGACTTAATATTACATTTAAGATAACTGTTTTATTTTCAGTAGATTTTGTTTTACATTTTGTCGTTATAATCGTTAGACAGCGTTTAGACTATCTATATGTGTATCAAATAAAACAATATAACGCTCAAGTAAATAGGATCAATCAATACAATTATTTTCTTTAGTCATCAAACGCTTTGCATCTTTGCATAGATTTGGCATAGAATAATTCATTATTCTATGGATGTAATTTTTTTTTGCTTTATTAGTTAAGAACGCAAAATATATATTTCAATTTAAAATTCCATATTGAGTTTTTGTGTATTCTGCTGCAGTCACTGATCTAAAGATCTCACTTAGTAAATAGGGAAGATGCACAAATTTATTTTTGTGTTATTTTAAAGAACTACATTTGGAATAGACCACAAGTATATTTAAAAAATCAAAAACTGTCATTTTCTGCATAAAAATGCGGTTTGAAATTGACAAATTCAATTCGCGCCAAACGGGCTGGCGTGACGTTTGACGTCAGATATGTGAATGTACCTCCTTTTCTTCAAGGACTTTCATATTTGCGAATGCTAAAACAGAATATCTTTGACACACCTGAATCAGCATAATAAAAAAAATCTTGTAAGCATTGAATACACCAAGTTTAATATTGATTTATTATATTACACAAAAACATACAAACTTACACATTATGATATAAATAAAGTAATGATTTTTTTAAACAAAGGAAATTATTATTATTTCTTCTTTGTTCCTGGTTCATCTTTAGAGTGTAGTGTAAGTGCCATGGATGAGGACTGCACAGGGCAGTTCCATGTGGAAATCCTCAAGGCAGCGTTTTCCAAGCAGTTTCTGCTCACACTGATTAGTTAAAATATAACTTTTCTTTTTGCTCACTACTTTAATTTTGTTGGTGATGAAAAACAATCATTTCTAGATTATCAGTAGACATTATGCTTTGATATTTCAATTAGTACCGTAAAAAGTCTATATTTCGCATATTATATTTGACTTATTGCGGTTTGTAAAACTCACTTCGACAAAAATAAATTACAACCATGTCAACATTAACTTGGTAGTTTCCTGGAGACTGCTTTTGCGGTCCTAAATTTCATTTTTATTCGAAAAATGCCGATTTTGTCGTATTAATGTTCACTTTTTACTAACTTTAACGTCAAAATAATATGTCATACATAGATGACGTAAATGACAGTGATTGGTGTGTTAAATTTACGTTCCGTTTCAAGTAATTTCAATTCGTAAGTATTTTAAAAAAAACAGCGTAAATTAAAATATAAACCTTACGGTGCCCTTTTTTATGTTAATTTAACTTTTTTATATCAAAATATTCATTATATTACATTTGCATGTTCCATTATGACGAATGGACGCGTTCAAAATCAAACACGTGCTTTTGAAGAAAAGAGGTTATAATAATTTTAATTACTTTGCGTTTTTTAATATAATACTGAGCATTAATCTTTTTGATCAATATTGTTGTTAACCCTTGGATTTTTCATTTTCCCGGTATCACGAAAATAAAATATTTTAAAATTTACAAGTTCTATAGAATATAGCAGAAATTTTCCAGAACGAATAATGGTAACGAATTTTTAATTTTTCATTCCATGAATCGGCGAGTAGAACAAATATCATTTGTCACGAACTGTGAATTAAATACCAGAATTCACGATTAATTGATTATTACACGTGCTAGTTGAAACTTAAGCCTTTTTAAATATCACAATGTCGGGCGACAATCCAACTCCACCTCCAGTTCTATGGGCGCAAAGGAAGGAGGACGTCTTCCTCACGTTTAGCGTCGAGTCTAAAGAACCGACTATTAAAATAGAAAAGGATTCAGTGTATTTCAAAGGTATCAACGTCCCAGACAATAAAGTTCACGAGGTAAAAATACCGCTGTATGATGCTGTCATTCTGAAATAGCGGCTTCATCGTCAAGGCAGGTGCATAGAAATGGCTACGCAAAGAGAAGAAGATGCTCCTTATTGGCCTTCGTTAACAAAAGATAAGAAGAAACCTCACTATCTCAAGATTGATTTTAATAAATGGAGAGATGAGGATGATGAAGAAGAAAATGGTGGTGGCAATGAAAATTATGATTTAGAAGAATTGCTTCGATCGATGGGAGGTGGCGGCGGAGCTGGTGCAGCTGGTGATAAGGCTGAAAAACCCTCCTTTGATGATATAGAAAGTGACTCGGATGATGAAAATCTACCAGATCTTGAATGAGCCTCTTGTAGTGATTATGC